>QKWP01001494.1:48720-73655 GCA_003550325.1 Gigaspora rosea
AAAAAATTTAAAAAGAATATTAAAAAAAAAAAATTTTAAAAAAATAAAAAAATTTTAAAAAAATAAAAAAATTTTAAAAAAATAAAAAAAATTTAAAAAAATAAAAAAAAATTTAAAAAAATAAAAAAAATAAATAAAACGTTTAAATCAGAAATGTCAATTTAGTATACAATAACCACGATATGCATATTTACACTACAGTACTATAGTTTGTAACATATATTACCGGTAAGACAAACATATTGCGTATGTACGTATATACAGGAGATCTACAAGTGCTAGTATATTATAATGCACTTGCAGAGCTCTAGCACATACGTATTCATGCATCTATTTCCAAATTAATAGAGTACGTGTGAAAATTTTTTAAATAACCGATAATAAGCAACCCCCATGTTTAGTATAAATTGTTAAAATCTTCTATATCCCGAAAATAAGCAACCCCTGATTTTTTGAGCTCAAAATCGGCCAAAAAAAGTTGCTTATTTTCGGGAATCTACGGTATTTCATTAAAACTAACATTAGAACAAATGAGTATAGCAGAGAGAAACCCTGAAAGTGAATATTTAGGTTTTTATTGTAGTGGGTTTACCAGGACCCCGAACAACACATATAGAGGTTACATTAGCTTTAATATAAACTTTTTAAAATTTTTATCCACTTTTTATTAGAGCTAATTAACCATATTTTACATATAAGCTTTAATATTTAATAAATTTTAATCAAATATTAAATATAACAATACTTTTTTTTAAAAAATTTTTTCTTTATCCAAATTTTAAATACAACCTATTTAAAACTTATTAATTTTATCCACTTTTAATAATATAACATTAAAAGCTTTTATCCACTTTTAAATATAACCTTTTGACCAATATCCACTTTTCAAATGTAACATTTTTGTAAAAAAGTAACCTTTTTAGCCAAAATTTCAATGTAACCTCTATATATATTGTTCGGGGTCCTGGTTTACCCTAGAAGAATTGTGATATTAAGTAATTTATCATATTTTGGTAGAATATCTAATGAATCCCTTCAGGGACTAAGTTCGTTAAAGCGAAACTTAGATATTCACTTTTAGGTTTTTTCTTTACAATACGAATAAGCAAATATGGGGTGTTCATTATTGAAAGGGCCCATTTTTACATTCATCTCAATTTGAGATAATTGAGTTTAACTATTTGTTTTGATTTTCGGACTAATCCGGGATTAATCAAATTTCACAATTTTGATTGGTTAAATGTAGCAGGTAACTATCAGGTAGCCTCGTGATGTGCTTGGCCTTAGACAACTTTGTTTAATATTTTTTTACATTATCTTTATTTTTTATTATGCAAATCGACTTTTATTTATAATTGAAAAATGTCAACCATGTTAAAATTTACATGAATCTAATAAAAACTCAATTTTTGAAAAATTGTAAAAATGGGCACTTTTAATAGGGGACACCCCATATAGTCTGCTTAAATAAAATCAATTACCTTTTATATTACTATGAAGGCGAAAAGTTATTAAAAAGAAATAACAAGTTTCTTGATCGAAGTAGTTTAACAGTGGCAATAATAATAAAAATCTCTAATATAGTTAGCCTTGTATACTCAATAAATTAATATTCAGAAAAACTTGCTTTTTAATATGAATAAATGTGTACGTACGTATATATGCAAAATAGAATGCCAAAAAATCCAAATTTACTTTTTTTGGTAGCTTTAAATATATGGTATGTAGCTTTTGTATCACTATGCAGCTTCGTTCCAGACAATTTTAAATGATCATCATGTGAATTTGGATTTGGGATGAATTTGGGATTTGGCCGGGTTTGGGATTTGGGAGAGATTTGGGATTTGGCCGGGTTTGGGATTTGGGATGGGATTTGGGATTTGTCCATTTTTGCCATATGGGATTTTCAAATATGGCCGGACAATCCCATTTGTCCGAGTTTGACCATGGACAAATCCCAAATCCCATGAGTTTTGCCGGCAAGTATAACTATGAGGGGTACATACTGTAACGTTATTTATGGATGCCCCCTAAAAACGTGATTTCGGGCCCTAATTTTAGATTTGAATCAATGTTCAGACCAGGTCCAGATCTTTAAAAATACTTACCTAGTCTGAATCATGTGAAATACTAACTATTACTACTATATATTAATCTACTTAAATATTAATAAAAGTTTGGGCCAGAAGTTATATCCAAAGTTCTCTCTAATATTAAAAAAACAATTTGATTAGAAAAGATTTTTATTTTATTTTATTAGCCAATCAGAATTGAGTATTTATTTTAAAATTTGGTGTGGTTTATGCTGTCCCGCACTGTATAATTTCAGTATTAGTATAGATTTTAATTTGGCCTATACTATATGGATCTGCTCACCTGATCTAAAACGCAATATCTCATGATCTAGTGATTTGGTATTATTCGATGAGACGAATTGAATGGTTTGATTCTGATTGCTATATCACGAGATATTGGCCGTAAAAGTTACATGCGTCATAATATCTTCTTTTACTTAATATGTACACTATATGCTTTTTCTTTGCCTTTCAAGGTATTATCTACTATTGTAAGCAACACCAAGAAAGGCAAAACTTACGTTTTTGAGACTCCTGCACTTACCGTAGATTCCTAAAAATAAGCTACTCCGAAAATAAGCAACCCTTCGGTTTTGGGCAAAAAACCTAAAAACCTCTAATACCCGAAAATAAGCTACCTCATGTTTTCAAGCCAAAAACAATAGTAATTCTTTTTATTCTGAAAATAAGCTACCTCTCAAATCCATACAATAGTGAATAAACAAGTTTCCAGTAATGCTTATTATTTTCCCAGTGGGAAAATAACAAGAATTACTTGGAAACTTGTTTATTTTACTGTCACGATATCATTTCCTAACCGAGGATTTACATACGTACGTGCATACGTATTTACTATTGTTATCGATATCTTCTTCCCATGCTAACTTGATTCCGTTAGTGAACGTACTACAAATTAAAAAATTAAATAAATTAGTAAAATAAAAACGAACCAAATAAATCAAAAAAATAAATAAATTATAAATAAATAAGTTAAATAAAAAATTTAATTAAAATAGATAAAAAAAGAAAAATTAAATAGCAAAAAAAAATAAAAAACAAAACTAAAAAATAAAAAAATAAAATAAAATAATAATAAAAATAAATCGAAAAAAATTTTTTTAAGAAAAAAAATAAAATAAAAAATAAATAAATAATGTTAAAAAAATAAAATTAAAAAAATCGAATAAAAAAAATAAAATTAAAAAAATTAAAAAAAAAACCAAAAAATAATTAAAAAAAATAAATAAAAACGAAAAAAATTAAAAAAAAATAAAAAGAAAAATAATTAAAAAAAAATAAATAGAAGCAAAAAAAAATAAAATAATTAATAAAAATAAATAATAAAAAAAAAATTAAAAATAAATATAAAAAAAAATTTAAAAATAAATAATAAAAAAAAATTAAAAATAATTCGAATAATACTGGTAAGTTAAAAAAAAATATATTAAAAAAAATTAAAAAAAAGTATAAAAAAAAAATAAGAAAATTAAAAAAAAAAAACCGTAATAAATAATACCGGTAATATAAATTATAGTAGCGATATTGCATAGTACATACATATATGTACTACTAAGTTTAATAATGCATATGCCCAAAGCCTTAGTACATACGTACGTGTAGAAACCTGTTTGAACCTCAATACGCAAGTTTTTATGCGTGCGAATTTTTTTTAATATAATACCGATAATAAGCAACCTTTGCTATCGGGTATAAATTCTTAATTGCCAATCCAGATAAGATTGGCAATATTTCTATATTTAGAATTGGGGCAAAACAAATATATAAACAAGGTAGTACAAAATCTGGATTAGGCCTGTATATATAAAATTTTTATATAATTTAAAGAATTTTAAAGACGTTTTTACTCATATCTTCTTATCCACTGGTCCGATTTTAATGAAATTTTACTAGTAGATGCACAAGAACCTGCTCCACAACTTTACTTATCAAAAAATAATATTTACTTAGTACTAAAAAACCTTTTTATTAGGCCTAAAACAGATTTACTAATATATTGTTTATATATTTGTTTATCACCAATTCCAAATATGGGGGACGTCTAAAGCAGAGACAACTCATATTTAATAATTTTTTCAATTAACTTTAGGGTTAGGGTCGTCCTATATTAGGGTTAGAATAGGTTTTAGGTAAATATATATAAGCAAAATTGCCTTCCCGACATTTTTGATTAACACATCGAGGTAGGTTTAGACTGCCATTTTTTGTATTTTTCAAGGTTTTCGCTTCTCTTTCATTTTTGCTTCGCCAAAGATCATCAAAATTCTATAATTTGATTGGCGGATGATCACATGATTTGTCTCCGCATTAGATGACCCCCAAATATGGTAATAATATAGCTATAGTGCCGATCTTATCCGGATTGGTAATTAGAAACCTGTATAACCCGAAAATAAGCAACCCCTGATTTTTTTTGCTTAAAATCGTCCAAAAAAAGGTTGCTTATTTTCGAGAATCTACGGTACTTTTTTGATACTCCTAGATGTACCCCAAAATTTATATACTTTTTTGATACTATAATCACGTGATGATTGATAAACAAATAGCGATCTTAAAAATTCAAAACATGCATTCGTTTTAGTCAAAAATTGCCTATTATTCAAAAATCCTGTAACTTTTTGAGAACTTTTTTTTATAAAAATCTAACCTTAAATAAACTAATTTCAAAATCACGCTAGTTTTTAAAAAGCGTGGATCTTAATAATATACTTATTTAAAATATTTATACACAGTAATGATCATCTGCACGTGATATCAGTATCAAAAAAGTATATAAATTTTGGGGTACATCTAGGAGTATCAAAAAAGTAGGTGCAGGAGGCGTGCATCTATGTGCCCCCAAACCAGTTTGATATCTTTTGTTTTATAACAAAAAAAATTCCTTGCAAAATTTTGGTATAGATATCTTTCTAACTCTAACGCTATCCTGACCCTGACCCTGACCCTAACCCTAACAGTTAACCTTAGTTTTGTTAACGTTAAATAACAACAATGACGATCATTTCCATTTTGGGTGGGAAGTACATAGTGGCTAAAAACCGGTTTTCAAACTGGTTTGGGGGGCGCATAGATGCACTCGGTGCAGGAGTCTCAAAAACGCAAGTTTTGCCCAAGAAAGTTAGGGAAGTGCCGTTTATTACGTAATTTATTTTTATTAGCTGTTAGGAGGTCATACCCCGTGATCTAATTAGCAGCCAATAATAATTTTTATATATAATATATAGACGTGATAGACTGCTAACCCCCCTCTCGAAATTACGTAATAAACGGCACTCCCTTACTAACGTTACGTTTTTGATTTTAACCAATCAAAATTCTTGTTTATCAGCCAATGAAATCACAGATCAAGCTCATGTTATTAATTAAACTAAATTAAACTAATGTCTGCACAAACTGTGACAACGCTGCGTATTGCAGTAGTGTTGTATTTAAACCATAACACCGCCTAAAGTGAATTAACACACGAAAACTTCAATTTACTCAAACAAAAATGAACTCCGCTTCTTCCACATTTAAAATTCCTAAACGACAAATACTTACCAAAGACGATTTAGACAAATTTCAAGAATCGCAAGCTTATGAAGAATATACTTCTTTTGTTATGCGATTAAATGATTCAGTCAAGGGTTTAAAACTGACAACTGAATGTATTGTTTCTTCGGTAACTTTTTTCGCGACTTGCTTTTTTACATAACGTGACTATACCGTAATATGACCTTTTAATTGTTGATTTTTGTGAATTAGGCTTTAATAAATATATTAGAAATCTTGGACACCGTAAATACTTATTGTACTGAAATTCCTCCAGTCAGTAACGAGAAGAGTCGTTTTGGAAACCCTGCATTTAAAGACTTCTATGATCGAGTTACAAGTGTAAATAAATATCGCATCATTATCCTTAATCATTTGTTTCAACGTTTGTATATTTAATATGTGTCACCTGTAGACTGCCTTTGAACTTCATGAAAATTTATCACTCCCACCAGCTGCAATACCTGAAGTATCAAAATATTTTGTTGAATCTTGGGGAAATCGAAAAAGAATAGACTATGGCACTGGGCATGAGGCAAATTTCATAGTATGGTTGTGAGTAGGCTCACAATATGTCATTATATCGTGACATAAAACTACTAATGCTAATTTTATCTTCTTTTTTTTTTTTTAGACTCTGTCTTGAAAAATTAGGATTGATATGCCCTGATGATTATATTGCTGTCGTACTTAGAGTTTTTCAAAAGCAAGTCATTTAATATGTCTCTCTTCGTTTGTCAGTAATTTAGTTATTAAATTAATCTCTCATTTAATACAATAGATATATTGATGTAATGCGGAACCTTCAATTTAAATACTGGCTTGAACCAGCTGGGTCACATGGTGTATGGGGTCTGGACGATTATCATTTCCTACCTTTTTTATTTGGTTCCTCTCAATTAATTGGTATGATAGTATTGGTGATGTTCATTTAATTATATGTTTATAACTACCTAATCTAATACAAATACCTTCTAGGTCATAGATATATTCGCCCAAAATCGATTCATGATAAAGATATCGTAGATGAATTTTCAAAAGATTATATGTATTTAGCTTGTATAAAATTTATTAATTCTGTACGTTAAAAATCATTATTGTTTTTAAAAACTATTATAGCAATATTTATGTCATTAATATATACATACATTTTTTTTTTTTGTTTCAATTATCTTAGGTTAAAACCGCATCTTTACGTTGGAATTCGCCAATGTTGGATGATATTTCTGGCAAGCATTTAAAATAATTTTGTTAATGTTAATTATAAAATTATGCTTTATTAATTTTACTGATTACTGTTTTATTAATTATTGTTTTCATTATAGGCGTTCGTGAATGGAAGAAAGTTAACGAGGGAATGTTTAAAATGTACAAAGGCGAAGTCCTTGCAAAATTACCCATCATGCAACACTTTATGTTTGGATCTCTGATAAATTTTGAAGGGAGCTCACCATCATTACTTGAAGGAAATGACGAAGATAATGAAGATGAAAATGGCCATGTACATGTTCATGCTTTTGGACAAGAGTTCCCGGATTGTTGTGGTATCAAGATTCCGAGTGCCGTAGGAGCAAAACAAATGAGTATTAGAGATGGGACTATAAAAAGACTACCATTTGATTAGCGCAATTTTTTGATTATTGTAATTTAATAATCTTGTTAAAGATTCTAATTTGAAGTGTTATGTGAGGATCTTAATACATATGACAGTGATTATTTGTATAGTTTATTGTTTTAACTTACAACGAGCTACATGTGTTTGTAAATAATAAAGACTGTTTTATAAAGTTTAATTGTCTAACTAATTAAAAAAAAAATTTAACAATCTTTCAGAAAAAACAATTTAATATCATAATGAAGAATGCAATTAATTTAATTCAAGATCCTACTTATTATTCATTTCATTTAGTTAAATAATGATATAAAAATAATAATAACTAGTAATAATAATTATTTTTTGTATGTACAAAATTGATAAAGTACAATAAAATTGTCTGTTCATGGATGAAATTGTCTGATCAATGATTTTAATCGATTCGGTTATATCCAGCACGTCTTTGGTAAATAACCCAGTGATGCCAGACGTAAGTAACTAACGTGATTAGAATTAAAGATGCTAATATTCCTAGAACAACGCCAAAGAACACTCGCCCGATATGTGGAAAAGGGCGTACTGGGTTTAATACTTTATCAACTTCGTATACCGCACCGCCATTCCAAGCTTTACCCATGCCACGTATTCTGGCTTTATCTTCAAAGAAACCACCTTTGACTTCTATTCTATAGCCACCGTATAAGATATCTTTCCTTACAACTAACTTCGCGTCATCGGATAACATTGTATTAAGTTCTTTACCTTCCCTTAGATTGTCAACGCTGTGCGGTATAACATGTAATCTGATTAAACGAGATACTCTATCTGGATCATTCATTAATTTCGTAATATTAATCTTCCTAAACGCTTCATTAGTTGGTGAAAAAATCGTGAATGGTTCGATTGGATCATCAAGAATTTCTGATAGATTTGAAATCTTGAAAATTTCCAACATGCTAGTAGCACCAATTCCGTTAAGAATCTTGCCCACTGTGACATGCAATGTTGGTGGCAATTGTACGGCATCAACTACATGCATAACACCTGTTGATGTAAGGATATCTCTTTGAGTGATTTCCGAAGTACCATTTTCGATTTTAACTTTAAGATGATCTTTTTCATCACGCGTAATGTTCAGCGGAGTACCATCAATGGTAGTATATTGTGATTCTCCTTGAGGAATACCTTCAGTATATATAATATCATCTAGCATATGATATCCGACAACTTCACGCAAATCATCTTTGCCATAAGGACTCAAAAAATAAGGGATGAGAAGGTCAAGATTGCTAAAAGCGAGGTTAGTTGGTGCAAACACTGTAACACCTTGACTTTGTTGAACGGTTGGCAACATGCCACTTGCTTCAATGGCCGCTTTAAAGTTACTAAGCTGCTTATTACGAATGGCAATAGTTACAATGTCACTAGGAAGTCTTAGGGTTTTAGACAAAATATAAATCATGGAATTGCCAATCTTCACTGAAGGAGGAAAAAAAAAAAAAAACAAAAGTTAATATTTAACGAAACAAAGTATTCTGATCATATAAATGCATACCTGGACTCCCAAGAACATATGCATCATTGAATATAATATCAGTATCACTTTTCTCGGTTTCGTTGTTCTCTTTAACCCAGGTTGATTTAACAGTGACAGTGATTCTCTGCCTCTTATTCTTCAGGTCTTTAGTTATCAATTCAGTTTGGACAAGCATTTTATTTTTAAAGTCTTCAATTTTATATGTGCCATTCAGAATATGATATTTCAAAACGTCAGCTCCATCTGCAAAAATGCGGTTATCATAGTAATCATCATGTGGGGCAAGAATTGTATAGGGAGTATCTAAATCTTCGATATAATGATTTAAACGATATTTGATAAGTGCAGAAACAAACTTAGTGGCTCTTAACCCACAAAGGTATTTGTGCGCATTGAAAAAGAGTGCTTTAGGAACCGCAATGTCATCGATTATATGAATGACACCTAAGTAAATATATTTTTTTTAGAATAAGTAAATTTATTTAAAATTGAAAATCGACCGAGTTAAATAATTAAATATTCACCATTATATGCCAACAAATCTTTATAGGTGACTGAGCCATCTGCAACGTGAATAACATCATTATCATCACGTACAACTTTAAGAGGTTCACCTTGAGCGGTATCCACTATTATTTAAAAAAAGATTTAACATTAAAATAACGCGATCTAAATGTGACAATCCATAATCTCCGTACCATAATAGAATCGAACAAGCCATCTATTTTTCCATTTCGTTTTAACTTGGTTGTATTTACTTTCCAAAAAAAAGAATATATATACCTGGCAGTAATTTATGAGTAAAATTTGTCGTATACAAGACATCTTCATAATGTAAATGATGTTTAACAAGAAGATCAAGATCTCGAAAGCCACCACCACAATTACCAGTAAGGTATTCTCTTTCATAATGCTTAAGTCGTTTAGTAATGGAATCATCAGTTGGAGTGAATAAAGTAATATGGCTTCCAACTTTGACATGTCTATCAAGATCCATAAGGCGAAGGTAAGTAGTAAATATCTCTAGTTGATCAATTGAATCTAATGTCGTCACTGTGATAATATATAATTAAAAGAAAATCTGAGTTATTTTGAAATAAAAAAATATTTAAATCATAGATTAGTGAAATATATCATACATGCATCCATAGGAGTTGTCAAAACGTTATCAATGACATGAATGATACCTTAAATCAATAGAAAGGAAATAAGTACCAATATAGCATAAAGAAAGTAACAAATTAATACAGAATATTCAAATAGAACACGTTACCATTGTCAGCTTGAAGATCAGTCTCAATAATTTTTCCATTCCCAACATATTTTACCTCCTTTCCCAGCTTTCCGAGTTCTTTCTCAATTTTAATTTTCTGACCAATCTTGCCCTCGCCGAGCTTTTCAGATATTTCATAGCGTGTTGTCAAGAGTTGCCCGTCTTTTAATTCTTCACCCTTAATCTCTTCCCACAATATATGGTAGAGCATACGATCTGTGGTGACAAAAGAGCCATCTTCGAATGCCTCGTTTATAGGGGCGAAAAAGGTACCAGTTTCTAAATGATTAAGAAGTGGTATAAGTCTAGTACGCTGTAAAGCCTCGATAAGATTAGTGAACCGCGAGTCATTCGATAAAACGTCAACAATGGTCTTCCTAGACTCAGCGAAAGGGCGGCTTGCGGGTGAAAGTAGGAGGAATAAAAGTAATAGAATTAAACGACCGATTATCGTCATTTGTAGTAATTATAGTAAATAGACTTTATGAAGCATTCTAGTTTAATAGAATACATTTAATCCATTTATAAATGCTGTAATATTGCTTCTGCGGCTTTCACATATTAAGACACAAACAAATCATACAGAAAGTTCGTATTATATGCTATCCCATGACTTTTTCTTTTCCAAATATTTCCATTTCTCAAATATTCAATTTTTTTAAAACCTGATTTTTAAGGCCACCTATCCCAAATCGTCCAAATCACGCAAATCGGTAAAACAATATGTCTTTGAATAATTATATGATTGGTTTTTTTTTCGGTTGATTCATCAAAATTATTTGTAATTAAAATTTGTTGTACTTGTAAAGCTCACTTTTGCAATAATAATGACTATAGTGCAAATGACATAACGGCATAACTCTAATTTTTTTGGTTCTTTTTTTAAATATCGGAAAATAGGTCTAATTAGAACTGAATGATTTTTAATTTTAATACTCAGAGATAGAGTATTGAATGACAAAATATCTGGATCACGAAATATTCGATTCAACATATTACCGTAAAAGTGCATATACAAGACCCGAGCCTGTTTCATTCTACCAATTTTAAAACCCTTTGTAGACCCGGTCTAGTACCTGGTATTGTACGTACACGCTCAGAGATTATGTTGTGAAAAGAAAAAATTTAAGTGCATACACACTGTATTTTTAATAGGTAGTTACTATTTAATAAGGATTCTGTGGCTCGCAGCCTGGTCTAATTCATGGTGGGTCTACTATTTTAGGGATCTTGTATATGCACTATTACGGTACTCGTAATACTGTAATACCAGTTACGTCTTTCCTCTATATATACACTAATTTCTTTCTACAGCGAATTCATTTATAACGAACTTGGATATAATTAATTGTATTCGACCTAGAAGGTATAAATGAAACCATTTGGCGTTAAAAGTCCGAGGTAATACCTTTCTATGGTCCGTGATACAGATATGTTTGAAGAGTGCTTAATACAACCAATAAAAATTCATATATAATCTACATAATTATTTTACTCTTTTGATTTTTGACAATTTACCGTATATTAGTACCCCTAAATTTGACAGAGTTTTCTAGAATCGAATAAAAGATTTTTCAACTTTTTTTTCCAAATTTGGGGCATAGACTAGGAAAATCTGTCTCTGAAGTGGTTTTCCATTTTGAGAATTTGTCTGTGAAACCTAAATTCTACCCCTGAATTTTTTTTTAGATATTAATCATGAATTACTGCCATGTGATTGTAAAACACTAATTGACCAATCTTGAATCGTTAATCAATATACATATTAACGTAGAGTAGCAAGCAAAATACACATAGATATAAATCAACACTTTAATTTGAATCAAAAATCTCGAAATTAATTAACGAAAGTAACAGAGACGGTTTTTTTTAGTTTATGCTCTATTTGAGTTAATATACTTTGACTAGTATTGGCAAAATATGAACATGAACAATATAAACTATTGAATATTTATAGATTATGTTATATTTTTTCATTGAACATAATAAGCACTTACTTAGTTCAAATAAATTTATAAACTAATAGTTTTGAAATATTTTAGATAGAAAAAGCAAAATTGAGACTAAAACTAGAACAAAGTTCTAAAATACAATCAATTTTTTCTAAGTGCATATTCTCTAAATACAAGTTCTTATTAAGTGCAATAAAATAGACTTGGTTCAAGTTGGGACTTATAAAATAAGTACAAGTTCTTTATTATGTAATGCAAGGTTTTTTTAGCCAGCATATATAAAATTAATTCTCTAATTGCAAGATATTTTATTAACCAATTAAATTGATTTATTTAATTAAAAGAGTTTTTTAAATACAAGTTATTTTTTTAACTTATAGACTTGCATTTAAAAAGAATTAATTATATATTAATTTTCTTTAATTGCAAGTTCTCTCTAAATGCAAGATATTTTGCACCTGCACTTAAAAAGAGTTGACTATATTTTAAATATTTTAGTAAAGAAAATATGCATATTTGCACTATTTGAATTAGTTTATATTCATATTTGTTCAAGTTCAAATAAAATTTTTATTAAATATAGTTCAAATAACAATATTGTTTTAGCAATTATTTATTAAATAAAAAAAATAAAAAAAATAAAAAAAAAATAAAATAAATAAAATAAATAAAAAAAAATAAAAAAAATAAAAAATAAAAAAAATAAAAAAAAATAAAAAATAAAAAGAGCCAATACTGTTCAAAAATAAAAATTAGGTTTTTGTTAAATTTGAATAATTTTAATTTTTTTTTTTTTTTAGTATTAAGGTGAGGTCTTGCTTATATCTTTAATAGTAATTTAGAAAAGCTACTACATAGAGTATACTTCTTTGTATAAATACAAAATTTTAAATTACATGCAAAAATTGAAGCTCAGACTAATTTATCTGCGACCTAAACCTACTAGAGTGGTCAAGACTCACCTAGTTTGATAAAGTTAAAATAAAATTTATAGGAGAACTATATTTAACCCAATGGATAGCCCAAGAACTAATCTTCTTAAGAGCTATACCAATAGGTGAACATGAATTTGGGTTAATATGAAGTTGATCAGGTTGGCCACAAGGACAACTATATGTAAATGTTCTGCGTAAAAATGGTTGCTTTTTGATTTGTGATATATTAGGAGTAGTAGAAAAAGGATAAGTAATATTATTAGTTTTTTGCTATGAAGCAAATTGGGAACAATAAGGCTTCCACAATTGTTCATAGGATAATTCAGAAACTTGAAGAAGAATTTTTATAATGATTTGTGAAGCTAATTTAGGAGATAAGTAAAAGGGTCTAAGATCTTGAATAAGATGGGAAGAAATTAAGCCTTTAAGTGTAATAAGGAGAAAGTAGAGCTAGTGGTAAATAAAAGACTGAGTGATTATAAATAGTTTGAATAAGTTAAGATATAGTATTTGAAGAAAGGTCTAAATCTGTAGAATTAATAGTATTAGTAATAGCAGTAAAAATAATCTGGTTAATATTGTTTGTACCAGAACAAAAAAGCCAGTGATTAGGGGAGTCAGAAGTGTTGCATATAAAGCAGTTGGTATTTGGAAATAGGTTAGGATAAATTGAGTGAAAGTGAGAGTATAAAGGTAGTTTATTTAAAAATAATTTAATTTTGAAAGCTTTAAGGTTGCTAAGTTTGAAGTTGGTAATATTATTTGAAACTTTTTGATTATTATTGAAATATAACCAAGTTAAGTTCCAATCAAAATAGTGAGTGAAGTGTGACCATTCATTTGTATGTTGCTGAGAGGACCATAAAGCTATGATGTGAGCTTTGCAAATATTTTTAATAAATCTTTGTATAGGTTGTAAAACTTGGGTATTTTTCCAATGTAGAGTATGAAAAGGGATATAGGAGTTGGTATAGTTAAAGTTAAGAAAGGAAGCAGAGATATGTTAATTGGCAAGTTGATCAGCACGATTATTAAAAGGGTTATCAGAATGGACCTGAACTTTGTGTAATATGAGTTGAATATTAAAAGATTTAATAACATTAAGGAGTGTATACCATATAGGCCATGCAGTAAATTTGAATTTTTTAGGAGAGTTTGAATTGAGGTGTATAAGTTTGGTGTATTTGGATATAACTGATTGTGAATCAGTAAAAATTTGGATAGTAGAGTTTTGTAGTACAGTAGCAAAAGCAGATAGAATTGAAATTAATTCAGTGTGATATGAAGAGGGCCAGTATTTAAGTTGGGCTGAAAACTCATTTACAATTTGATTGTTATAAAGTTGTACCCAACCAATACTCATAGAACATTGGTCAGTACAGATATTTTTAACAGAGCCATCTGTATAGAAGATAAAAAATGTATAATTATAATTGTTTTTAGCAAATGATTGTAATAATTGGGAAGTTTAATTAAATAGAAAAAGATCAGAAACTAAGTGGTCAGAGATATTTAAAGTTGGAAGTGTAGGGATAGTAAGAGGATGTTTAATAGCAGTAGAAAGAATAAGATCTATATAATTTGCATTAAGGTTAAGCTGCTTGTTTGGTAGAATCCTACCATAAAAAAGTGTAGATAGTGTAGCAGATATTTCAATTGTACATGCAGAGGAAATACAGTTAGTATTAAAATTGCAGCCTGGGCAAGGCATACAAGAAATAGAAGAAGTGGGTATAATTGGGATTGTAAAGTATTAATATTGGTAGTCCAGTGAGTAATTGATATAGTAATTGAATGCTTAAAATATCTACAAGCTTTATCAATAATTATATTCTGGTTAAGGTAAATAAGAAACCATGATTGGGGTTTTAGAGGAATATGACAAGTATAATAGGCAAAAGCATTAATATCTTGGAGTTGGTAATTGCTTAAAATTGAATGGTAAATATTGTTTTCAATAATAGTTTCTTCTAGAAAAGTAAACCAAAGTGGTTGTTTACCAGTAGGTAAATGGTGCACTCTGGGTGAAAGATGTTTCCATAAAAGAAGTTTAATTATCTGCAGAGCAAAGTTGTTCTAAGTAAAGAATTTGTTTATAACGAAGTTGTTGTTTGAATGTTCTGTATTTAGAGTGGTGCTGCAAAATTTGTTCAAGTGGAAAGCTTCCACTATTAATAACTTTGGGCCAAGTAATATTTGGATTTGCTATAATATTGATTTCTAGTCTTTTGAGCAAAAGAATGACTTAAAAGTAGTAGTTAATCTATTAGGTCCATCAATATTAGGAGAGTGGTGTTGTAGTATATTAATTGTTGCCATAAGTTGTTTTGGAGTTGCTGTAATCTAATACGAGTAGAGATATCTAATAAATTAGAGTCATTAATTCATATTAAGAAGTTAGAAATATGGTGTTGAAGTTGTATATCCCATATATTGTGTATATTGTATAAATGTGGATTAAGCATAGTGCTATTGGGAGTAGATTTTGATAAATGTGATTTGTGTTTGGCAACAGTTAAATATTGTGATAGAATTTTAGTACAAGTAGAGAATGGAAGAACTATATTATGTAATCGATATTCTAAAATAGTAATTATAACAGTATTGATAATATAGGTAATTTGTTTGTCTGTAATTTGTTTAGTATTAGCAGTTTGTATAAGATATGATGCTTCAGCTCAGATAAGTTTAATTTGTTTTGTATTTTTGTTATCAAGAGTAAACCAGCATCCAAGAAATTTGAAGGGTTGGTTAAAGGATAAAAGAGGTAATAAATGGTTAAAATATGATATAGAGGTTGGACTTTTTTGATTAGAACAGAAAATAGATTTAGTAGAATTAATTTGTATATCTGTCATTTGGTAAAAAGAAGTAGCAGCAGAGATAATTGATTGAAGTTCTGTTAAAGATGAAGCAATCCATAAAGTTTCATCCATATAAGCTAAAACAGATATAGAGCATTTAAGGTGATGTGTTTGTGATAAAGTAAGTTTGGTTTTCCAGGAAGTTTGTAGAGTATAACCAGTGAACTGAGTAGCAATATAGCTAATAAGTGGGTCATAGTAAATTTTCCAAAAAAATGATGTTATAGTTTCTCCTTGATCAATACCATTTTTAACTGAGTAAAAATTAGTAAGACCTAGATTTGTAATTACTCGATTGTGTTGGTTAAATAGAAGATTAGAAAGAATATTAGTAATGGTGATGGCATACAAATACGGGATAGTGATTTAGTAAATAGATCGAATTGAACAGAGTTGTAGGCTTTGCTTATATCTTGGGATATAAGCCAAAGTGGCTTGTGGTTGCAATTAGAATCTTCTATAATATTATTAAAAATATGTATGGGTATAGCGGTACTATTACTAGGTAATGCAATATAATTGTAATACGAAAGAATATTATATTGTGTAAATATTTTGTTAAGCCTATTAGTAAGAAGTTTGGTATAAAGTTTTCTAATATGCTCTACTAAACTAATAGGTCGGGTATTAGTTAAGTTGCCATCAAAAATTGGTTTTTTTGAAGATAGGAAAAATACGACCCTCTTTCCATTGTTTGGAAATAGTTTGGGCTGTTAGATATCGATTAAAAAGAGATATAATAGCAAGTAAACAGTTATTTCCAGAATGTTTGATCATTTTATAACTAATTCCAGAAAGAAAGTATCAAGAACTTCTTCAATAGTAAAAAAGTGAAGAGCTTCAGAATACCAATTTGAATCAATATTCTGTTTTGAAAGATATTCATTTGCCCAGTACGAATTGAATAAGTGTTCATTAATTTGTCTAGGTGCAGTCCATTGGTCAAAATGGTTTTGAATATGTGTTTTAATAATTGAGGGCTCAGTAATAATAGTATTATTGCTTTTAATATTGTTAATTCTAACAGGATCTTTATGTCGGTTAAGAATACTATTAATCATAGATGTAGGCTAAGTAACTAGCTTAGAACATCTGGTATTAATAGATTCAAGTATTTGTTGATATATATTTAATGTTTTCTAAATTACATGCATGATATAGACTCTTTCATACTTCTTTGGCATTAGTAATCCAATCAGGTATGAGATTTAATAGTGAAGGGATTAGTAGAAGTTGAAGTTGATGTGTTGAATTTAGGTAAGTAATAGTAGAATTGTGATGAAGAGGAATAGATGTACCAGAATTAAAAGAGTATTTTATTTGCTTAATAATACTATTAAGTTTTTAAGATTATAATGTAAAAGGGTAGTTTTGAATGAGAAGGAGTGATGAAAGTTATGCACAGCAAATTTTTTGTTAGGAATATGTATGAATATTGCATTAATAATGCTAGTTTGTAGTTTATGCCAAGTGGTTTCAAGTGATTCAGAGGTAGAAATAGTAGAAGATGAGTTATGAGATATGAGATTAAGTGAAACTTGGTTAGCAAAAGCCTGCCAGGTCTTATTTGTCATTAGTTTATAGTTAAAGATTCTTCTACGTGTTTTGCATTTATGTCTAGTATGTCCAGTAAATGCATAGGGAAAAGACCAGCGAGATATGAGAATCTTGTGATCACTAGAGGTTGAAAAGTCTGAATTATCAATTTCAAAGGATAGTAAATAAGGAAGGAGAGGATTATGTGTCCAAATAAAATCTATTTCACTTTGGTATCTAGAGCTATACCAAGTAGGTTGGGATAAGTCAATGTAAGATGCCAAGTTGGACATGTTATTATAAGAAAGAAATTGGAGTAATTTAAATTTGGAGTTACTAGTTAGAATAGAGTTAGCAAAGGCATTAAGGGGGCATCCATAAATAACGTTATACAAGAGGGGGGGTTGGATGAATGATAACGTTTTTCTCAATAAGTAAAGGGGGGTCAAAAAAATTTTTTTAGAAAAAATTGGCTAAAACTTGAACCAGTAGTCCAAATTTAATAATTTTGGTGCCATTCGATTCGTCTCAGTGAGAGGAGTCAAATGGTACTATTCATTTCATTTGGATTACTGGATCAATTTTTATTGGCCAAATACTATTGGTTATTATATTTTCTTATAAAATTACTAAAAAATCAATAGTTTTTTGTGAATAACTTTGATCCAGTAATCCAAATGAAATGATTTTGGTATCATTGGATTCATCTCACTGAGACGAAACGAATGGTACCTAAATCATCCAAATCGGATTACCATGTCACAATATATTCAAGTTTTTGTAAAATTTTATATATAAACATACGGATTTTGAAAAATTTTTTTATATAGTAGAGGGGGGTCCAGCGCTACTATGAGGGGGTACATAACGTTATTTATGAATGCCCCCTAAAGTCTTCTAAAACAATTGGTTGTATATTTGAAGAAATTGCTTGTTGAATCTATTGAATAATAGTATCTTGGATTTGAAGTCTCTCTTGTGAGTTATTAAAGAGTAGATAAATAGAAATTATGTGAAATTTAAAATTATATTTAAAAAATAAATCAATAGCTATTGCATAGCCAGGATATATAATAATATTATGAATATGAGGGGTAAGGTGGTTGTGAATCATAATGGCTGTACCTGCTTTAGAGCTATCAGTACAGGACCAAAAGTAGGTATAAAATTGGGTTTTTGTGAGTTTAAATATAAAAGGTACACTAGAAAGCTTAGTTTCAGTAATACAAATAATATTTAAATTGTGAAATATACAATAATTTTCCCAAACTTGTTTTTTGGTAATGCTATTAAAACCTTGAACATTACGTGTACAAATTGAAAGATCAAGTAGAATTAATGAATTGTTATTGTTAAAAGGAGGATAATTTGATTTGAGTGGAACATTATTAAAAAGGTGAAAATCCTCAAAAGGTACAAAGAAGTGATTAGGTAGAAGATGTTCATGTAGTAAATAAATATGTGCTTCTGGAAAATAATAGTCAATTCTGCTATATTTAATAGAGATTCTGATATACTATTGTGAATAAAACATTGGATATTCATCTTGTAAGTAGGTTAAAAGGAGCCAACAGTTTGTGGTGAAGGTAATGATTGTAATCTGTGATAGTATAAAAATTTGTTGTAGCATATTAATGGGTCATAAATTTCTGGTGAATTTGAATGTGAATTGGTATTTGTTTCTTCTATAGTATTAGTATATATAGTTGATATATTGAGATTGTTGTCAGATTCATCTGGTAACAATTCACATTCATTGTATATCTCTTGTTCTATAGTATAGATAGAGCTATGTTGTTGTGTAGATAATGATAGATAAGTATGATATTGAAGTGGTACTTCAGTGTAACATGATAATATAATATCTGAAGTACTAGACTTAATTTCTGTAGAGGCACTTGCCGTTTTAAGCTCGGTTTTCACAGCTGTGCAGGATACTATAGCCTGTCCTGTACGTTGGGTCTGGCCATTATAAACCTAGTCCTCCGCATAAATAGACTTAACCACCTGTCCACTTACATCATTTTTTTCTGAAAATGGCCCACTAAAAGTGGAGGACATTATTATATCAGAAGCGGTGGCTGCATTCATGTGGTCTACAGAAATACTTATTGAAAAGGATTATATGAAGATGTTGTAATATGGGATTTTTGTTGTATATAAGAGTTTGAGTTTGAATCATTTTCTATATTATTTGTATCTGACATAATAACATCATCATCTAGTTCACCAGATGGGTTTGAGGATTGTTGGGTTGGTGGGGATTGGTTTGTGTGTTGGTAGAATCATCAGTTGTTTTAGTATTTGGTTGTACTGGGGTTTGTTTTTGGAATTAATTTTAGTACTTGAAATAGGATTATGAAAGATAGATTTGATACTTGGTTTTTTGAATTGGATATTAAATTTGGCAAATAGGATTTTTTGAGCTTCTGAATAGAATTTTTTGTTATATGCATCTTGAATATATGCAATAAATGGCTTATCTTCCTTGAGAATGTGAAAGTAGGTTATTACTCTAGCTAAAAAGTCAGTATCAATTGGCTTAGCAGTAATTTTTTCATTTGCACTATGAGGACTAAGCTTATTAATTTGGTCATTAATAGCTGCAGCCTTATTGTATATATTAACAAAGTTGTAAAAATAGAAACTAAGTCGTGCTTGATTGGTTTCTTCTTTGCTAAGATTATTGAGTTCACGAAATTGTTGTTCAGTTTTGGTAGCTAGTTGTCGAAATAATGAAATTGATGATCGTTTTTAAAAAGTAGCAGCATGTTGTGCTTCTTTATCAAAAATTAAAAAGTCAAAAGTGGAATGATTGTATTTGGGTTTAGAGGGTAGATTTTGAAGAGCTAGAGAATGTTCAAAGGATTCTGTAAAGAAAGATGTATATAAGTTTTGAACATTATGCTCAATATCTGAAGGCAATGTAGAGCAATTTTCTGAATTGCAAGTATAGTTATGATAAAGTGCTGCTTGAAAACATTGTTGGATTCGTTCACGTAAAGAGTTAATAGCTGTAATTCTAAATTTTTGTGGAAGAAGTGCTTTGTATGTATTATTAAGTTTGAGTGCAATTTGGTGTTTAATATAGTTGTATGTTTTCTTTTGATCGATTTTTGTAAATTGTCGTTTATAGGTTTCAAAAAACTTTTCAAACCATGTATTAAGATCTGTTAAATATGGTTTAAAAGAAGAGATTTTAAAAGATTGTAAAAATTGTTTTTTGGGAATATTGAAAGCAATGTTAATATTATATTTGGTATCATTTTGAATTTTAAAAAGGGGCTGATTAATGCTATCTTCACTTATATAGTAGTAAAGTCTAAGATAAATAGGACATATATTTAAGTCTTGACAAAATTTGTTAGCATTGATTGTTTGGTATTTGTCATGTAAAATAAAATGTAGACGAGCAAGATTCAATGCTACTTGGTTTCGGTTACGTATAGAATAGGGAGGTATGGAATTGTAAGAGGAAACTATTTTTGGATAGTTGAGTTGAGTGAATAAAGAAGTAGTAAACTCTTTAAGCAAATTAACAAAAGTTGAATGAATAAACTCAAATGGTATTGTAATTAATTTGTCAATAGAGGGATTGGCTTCATATATAAGATCAGTAAGAAATTTAGGTCTTTTACTAGCCATAGCTTTGATTAAATATTTGTAATTAAATTTAGATTCAGGTGTTTTGGCAGTAGCAGATCTAGTAATTTTTCCTGGGTAGATATCAATAAGATGTGGTTTAACAAAATCTAGAATTTGGTAGGCTAGAGTATTACTAAATTTCATATTTTGTTCCATTTCAGGTGTTACTGGATATTCTTTGAACCAGTTTAAATCATTAGAAGTATCTCTTGATTGTTTTGGCTTTTGTGTTTCTTTTTTGGCCTGGTTTGAGTCTTTAATTTTTTGAAAGAAAAAATGGTATAAAGCTTTTTTGTCCGCAAAAAAATATTTGTCAAAGTTTAAGAATAACAATTAAGGTTTTTTGTTCAGATGTAAGTGGAGTTTTAGGAGTAAGTGGTTTGAGTTTAATATCAAGAATTCTGGAAGCACAAGTTCGGTGAAGTATGCAGAAATTTCTAAAGAGACATGCTACAGTATAGTCTGGAGCATGACTACATTGTTCTGTAACTACACATAGAATATTTTTGATTTTACAAATATAACATGTATGGTAGTGTTGAGAATGGACAATAATTGCAGTAGGAGTTTTGTCTGTTTGAAAGCCTGGAAATAATATTTTTGGATCAGCAGAATTTAATTTTAGTTGTTTATATGTTTTGGTATTTGAAGAGAATGGTAGTTCGTCACTAATTTGTTTAAATTTTTTGGCAGAGATTGTAGTTGTAGTTTGAGTTGAAGGCTGGCCAATTTTAGTTGGATGGTTGATTCTGTAAAATTGAGAAGTAAAGCTAGTATGATATTTTTTGCAATAGCATGTGCCAATAGTAGGTTGCTCTGGAACTTGGAAGTAATGTTGTTTTTTAGTGCCTTGAATAACATGCTTCTGGATTAAAGCTAGGTAGAAGAACTTTTAATGAGCTGTGTTTATTTTTATTCATTCCAATACCATAACAGTCTCTATATTTGAAATAGTAGTAGTTCATATTATAACTATCAGGTTCCTCAGAAGAAGTTAAAGTTGGTATTGTATTGGTATAATTTGGAGTAATAAAAGGTATAGTTTGTATTTAGTAATAAGTTAATGTAAAAGAAATTAAAGAGGGCTTCACAAAGAGATATAATTTGTTTTGTGTAATGTAATACCAACAAGATTAGCATAGGTTACACAAGTCACGTGTCACACTAGTCACATGTCACAAGTTACGTATTACATGGATCACGTGTTATACAAGTTTCACAATAAAGATCAACTTAAGTAATGTTACAAAAAATATAAATATTTGTTTTGTGTAAAATTAAATAATAATTTGTGCAGTTAATAGAGAACCACTAATTTTGAAAAATGTGGGTTGCACGATTTAGGGGCGTTTATATTACACAAAAAACGCCTATAGGATGTTTGTAAAAAAAATTTTTAGAAAAAAAAAGAAAAAAAAAGGAGAAAAGTGTATTAAAAAATTGATAGTATTTTGAATATATTTCTGTTAATTTTAGAGCAACAAGCCTAGAACACAGCTTGTTATGACCAGAAAAAAGTGCTTTTCAACTTTTTCTAAGTTTGCAAAATAGATTAAAAAGACTGTTTTGTATATATTTTGAAGAGAATACAATTTTAGACCAAAAGGCCTTTACTTAATGAGTTTGAAGACTTTTGCAATAATATTTAAATATAATATGTATTTTTGGGAGCAGAACAAGTTTATTTAGGGGCAGTAACCCAGTTAACTTAATAAAATTTAAAATTATAAGATGTTTTTAAATAATTAATTTAAGAAAATTTGCAAACAAGTGATCAACAGGGAGAGTGCTTTTTTAATTCAATTTGAATAATTTTAATATGCACTACATTTTTCAATTATAAATAGAAATTGATTTGCATAATAAAAATTGAGATATTTAAAAAAAATTTTTTTGAAAGTTTTATCTATCACAGGATTATTTAATATAATAGACTAATCCAGTATTAGCATTAAACAATGATCAATAAAATTTTATTAAAATTGGATATATGGCTAATTAAAATTAAGTATATATTCAATAAAGTTTAATAAAAATTTTATTATATCTATTTAGTCCAATTGCTAATACTGAACTAATCAAATCACAAAAATTTTAATTAATTCAAATTAATTTAAATAAAACAAACTTGATTTTTTTAGAATCATATATAAACTAGTATCAGTTCTTTTTACTATAAAGGCCTTATATATTTAATTTATTGATTTACGATATTTTTTGGTTTTTTATAATATGCTAAGATATTTTGTATTATCTAATTTAAAAGTTTGATTGGATTTCTTTAACAGATATTGTATAAAATAGAATAGAAATAAAAACCTTTTTGTTATGCTTTAGACAATAAATATTAAATGCTTTTCCAAATATCTTTAGCCAGAAATATATAGCTTATATATCTCTGGCCTTTTTGACCAATCGAAAAACAGGAAAATCATATAATTAAAAGTTCATGTGTTGATCTGATTGTTGATGCAAAATCGAACATGCATTATCAGACTCAAATAGATAAGTATAGATCATTTTTGATCAGTTTTTTTTTTTGTTTTTTTTTTTACTTATCTTTGCTTTTCTTTGCTTTTTTTATTTTTTTAAATAATTTTTTTTTATTTTTATTTTTTATTTATTTATTTAGCTTATCTTTTATTATGCTATCACTAATATTGCAGTTGGTATTATTATTGGTATTATCATTGATGTTGGCATTAGATTTTTTCTGGGTTAGCCGTTTATATTTCTCTAATTTGTTTTTTGTTTTCTCTAATATTTTTGTATAAAGTAGTATTGTGTGTTTTACTAGCATTTGTTTAGCATTTTTTAAATGATTTTGTGTATTTTTTTTAGTGTTTTTTGGAATAATTTCTAGAGTAGTCTTGTTTCATTACCACTGATATCATTTGTTGGTATCTTTTTTGTTGCTAGTATTATGCTTTTTTTATTTTTGGTAAACATTGGTATATCATTCTTTAATGCTTCTTTTTGTTACTAGTTTTATTATTTATTGGTATCTTTTTTCGTCACTGTTGTACACCTTTTTGTCACTTGTCAGTCTTTTCACTTTGTTGTTCACTGATATTGTGCCAAGTTGATTTTAGTAGTGCTATATCATATTATTTCTCTAGTACTATGTTGTACTAATATTGTGTTGTACTACAGTCAGGGATATTACCAAATTTGGCGATTGACGATCGCACCTTATTTAGTAGTGATTGTCAATCGGATTATACTAGATTTTTTTTCCAGACCATTCTACGTATTACAATATTGGCCAATCAAATACCAAGATTAAAATAAGTTAATGCCAAGTTTTTTTTTGCATAACTTTATTTTTTTTTAAAAAATTTATATTCAACCCACTTTTTGTTGCACCTTAGATACAAGTGAATCAAAATGTTTCAAACATATTAATCGATGCCAAACCATCAAATATTTAAGGCATATTCCTATATTTTGAACTTTTCGATATTATATAAAAGCTGCTAGCATACCAGAAAGTAAGTTCGATTTCATATATTCATTTGCTAAATATAATTTAAATAATTAATATTTATTAAATAATATTTTATTAAATCATATTTCTGTATTTTAATCGATTATAATAACTATTTCAGTATTTTTAATTAAATTTAAACGAGTTAGCAAAGACACTTTGCAAAAGCGTGTCTACTTTTTTGAATCTTGCAGATGCATTAAAGTTTGAAACTTAATTTTATTCAATAAATTGGTGCATTAATATCTTGCCATCAAATTCTAACAGTCATAGTTTGAATTTGTTCGCGCCCAAATTTCAAACTCTGATCACTAATATTTCAAAAATTTTTATGTACAGTATACAGGTATATGTTATATTTCTGTTTGCAAAATTTTTTATTTTAATTTTATAAACTGTGAGCATTTTTTGAGGAGTTTTGGATCTATTCAGGGTTTTCCAACATATATAAACGACGTTCTTGATCGTGCAACAATTAATATTTCGAC
>QKWP01001494.1:78047-119801 GCA_003550325.1 Gigaspora rosea
GATATAATTTTTTTAAGTGAACTATCTCTTCACAATATTCACTTATGTTTTTTCTCAGTTCAATTATCTCTCCCTTTTGAATTTCTAATTGAAAAAGTAATTCAGTAATTGCATAAGTTACATCACTATTATCTTGACTTTTATCGAATAGGTTCTTAGCTCGCTCTATCGATAAATGCGATCCAATAAAGTCAGTTACCTCTTCGTGAGTTCTAGAAATAGATGTAGAATTATTATCAGAGTTAGTATCAGTTTGAAATTGGTGAACAGAAGATGAAGATGACGAGGATAGTGGGAATAACAAATTATTTAATAGCTGCTGGTAAAAATTATCCTTAGAAATAAGTTGATTATAATGTGTTTCGCAGATCGAATAAGAACTCAACGAAGAATGAAGATCTACGAGTTCAGGAATATAAGGATGATATAACGGGAGCCGCTTTTTTGCTGCTGGACTGTCTGCATGCCTCCAAGTCTGTTTCGTTTTCGTTCCGCATGCACTTAAACCAATATTTTTATGATCCTTAACTAAATCTTGGAAAATGCATATAAGATCTTCTGCATTTGGTCGTGACATCTTTAGTGTAAAACTTAAAAAACCCGTTAGTTTAAAATAAAATATGCTTGAAAGTATTAGACTTTTAGGGTTCATTTACTTTTTTAATAAGCGTTGATCCTGAAACGTTATTTATTGATCCTAAAAGTAAAGTTTTCTTATTCACGGCTCATATAATTATTAGCTGTACATATGTAGTACAAGAATTTTTAATTTACGGTTAAAAAAGGCGAAAAAGTATCAATTAGGAGCCAATCAAATTGTCGTAGATCATTCTAGATTTGATATCCATATTTGGTAATTTCCCTGACTGTACTATATTTTGCTAGTGCTATATACTATATTGTATCATATTTTAATAAAGTTTGTCTACATCATATTTAGAATTAAAGTTAAAATTAAAAAATAGAGTAGGCTTAGGATTAGAGTTAGAGTTAGTTAGTAGTACAAGATTAGTTATACAGATATAGTATAGTAGCTATATGAGTTTAGTATTAGGTTAGAATTAAAAAATAAAGTATACTTAGTATAGTAGCAATAGATTAGAGCAGTGACAGATATTATGTAATATTCTAGGGTGGTCAAAAAAATTTTTATATAAGACTAATTATACAATTTGATTGGCTAATTGGTCTTATATGGGGAGAGGAGGGTAGCTTTATAATAAAATGATATTACGTAATATATGTCACGGCCCTTATATAAGATATAATTGTATGTTATATAAATCATTATAATAAATATAAAATACGGGAAATTCTTAATAATATAATATATACTGTAATATCATTAAAATTTACTTACTCTAGCCACTAACCGATTTTTTGAAACATAATAAAACTTGTATATTGTATGATTTTTACCTGGATAAAAATAAAATATATAAGTATAGTTGTATAGGTATGTATAGTACTCTTGGCTTTAAATCTACATTCACATAATTTGTTTACTTTTTTTAACTACTGTATGATATTAACGGAATAAATTAAAAATAAACTATCATTTAACCGGTATTTAACCTAAAATATGAGTGTTTCTAAAAAAAATAAATAAATTTTTCTGATAAGTTCTGATACTAGTAAATTTTTTAAAATTTATAAGTCACATGATCTAAATTCAATGGTTTAATTGGTCAAAAGTAAAAATATATACATTTACTTTTTTACAATTTTATAATAAAATAGCCAAACTTTGAAAGGCTACTATACCACTAGTTTAATTTTAAAACTACAAGTTTTGTTTTTAAAAATAAAAAGAACATATCTTGTAGATTATTTTTACATTTGATAACTTTTTAAAAGAGAAGTTGCATTTTTTGTAAAGCTATTTTTATATAGATTTAAAGCCGAGGGCATCATATATTAGTGATCAAATCAAATATTTATCAAAAATATATGGGCTGCAATTGTAATCTATATATCTTCAACAAATATTTAATTTGATTACTAATATATAAACAATACTATCATACTAATATTTTTTTACTTACTATATAATAACTTATAAAAATTATTAGCTTAATTTGAGTTTATGTACTAGTAATTTTATTTAGTTAATCATGTGAAATATATAACCAAGTTAGTATAGTTGGAGGTTAGTTGCACAAACCCTTTTGATTAACTAAGAATTTGGAAAAATAGATCACTGATTTTTGCTTCTTTTAATTGGTCAATAGGCCAGAGATATATAACATTAGCAAATTTATAGTAGTACAATCTTTCAAAAGATTTTGTGAACCTGCAAGATCTTTTGAAAGATTTCACATATGCAATATATTTCGAAATATTTTGCAATGTATTTTGAAATATTTCAGATTTTGAAATATTTCAAAAATGTTTTTGAAAATAAATTTGAAATATTTTTTGAGAGGTCTGGCTAAATCAGTAGATATGAAATCTGAATCATACCAAGAATATATTGGACTATATTTTTGAAATACTTCAAATATATTGAAATTAATCTACAAATCTGTATTACAAGATCAGATAGATCTTTTGTTTATAAATTAGATCTTCTATTCACATTGTTTTTTTATTTTGTTTGTTTTTTTTATTTTTATTTTTTTGGTTTTGCTTTTATTGCTTTTATTTTGTTTTTTTTATTTATTTATTTTTAATTTTTTTTATATTTTACAAGAACACTAGCCCTTTGCAAAAAAACCAACAACTTTTTGACACTTTGCAAGAACACCAATTTGACTTTTATTAGCAAATTTTATATATAGATATTAATCGATATATAACACTTAATTGTTTTATATCAATTATAAAATATTATCATATATTGATTAATTGGATAAAAATCGATATATATCTATAATTGATATATATTATTTTCTATATTAAATCGTTATATATCTATAAATCGATTATAATCGTAATTATTTGAAATGATATATAATGATTAACAGATCTTTAACGATTACATAGTATTTTGACTTGTTACGAAAATTTCAATCTGAATCACCAGGTAAAAAAAAAAAGTTCTAAATTTCTTAAGCCCATTTGATCCGTAAGCTACCATAGAGCATAAATATATATTCCATAAAATGTACAAAAAAACTTAAAAAAAAACTTTTGCACAATTTTTACCCCTTTCTCCCTTTCTTTCTCTTTTTTCTTTCTTTTTTCTCTCTCTTTTTTATTTTCTTTTTTTTTTAATATTTTGAATACTTTCAAAATTTTTTAGAACTAGAAAATCAAGCTAAATTAGTAAATCTGTAACCTGAATCCTATTAAGAACACGTTTAATTAATATTTTCGATATGTTTCGATTATTTTGATGATTGAACTACAAGATCAGATTAGATCTTTGTTTATTTTTTTTTGTTTATAATTTAGATCTTCTATCAATTTTACATTGTTTTTTTGTTTTCCTTTTGTTTTTTTTTGGGTTCATTTTATTTTTTTAGGTTCATTTTGTTTTTTTTTTATTTTTTATTTTTTTTTATTTTATTTCTATACTTTACCACTGGCACTTTGCAAGAAATCCAATAACTTTTCGACACTTTGTGCAAGCCAACTCAGCCTTTCGACACTTTGCAAAAACACACAACTAATTTCTCTAGCAATTTCATTTCATTATTTATTTGTTTCATGTTTTTTGTTTTTGTTTTTTTGTTTTATTTTATTAATTTATTTTATTCTAGTACTTTGCAAAACCTTCGATAGTTTCTAACTTCCAATATCACAAACTCTTACTTCAGGGAAATGGAAATTTGGGGCTTTGTTTATTTTTTTATTTAGTTTGCTTACATTTTTGTTTTTTGTTTATTTTTTTTTTTACTTATTTTTTTAATTTTAATTTATTTTTATTTATCTCTTACTTCTTTCAAAACTTTGCAAAAAAACGATTTGACTTTTCCAACACTTTGCAAAAACACCAATTCTAACGTCTCTAGTATTTTGCAAGAAGTTACGAATATGAGCGAATATAATCGAATGGCACTTTACAAAAACACCAATTCTAATGTCTTTGATACTTTGCAAAAAGTCACGAATATGAGCGAATAATCGAATATAAGCAAATATAAGCAAATATAAGCAAATATAAGCAAATATAATAGTTTATTTTTTTATATTTTTGTTTTTTTCGTTATTTTTTTCAGATTTGTTTTTTGTTTTTTGTTTGTTTTTTTTTACTTATTTTTTTTAATTTTATTTATTTTATTTATTCTTTACTTTTTTCAGAACTTTGCAAGAAAACGATCTGACTTTTCCGGCACTTTACAAGAACACCAACTCTAACTTCTCTACCACCTTGCAAGAACATACTAGATTTTCTAACAATTTATAAAATTTGTTTTTTGTTTTTTGTTTGTTTTTTTTTACTTATTTTTTTTAATTTTATTTATTTTATTTATTCTTTACTTTTTTCAGAACTTTGCAAGAAAACGATCTGACTTTTCCGGCACTTTACAAGAACACCAACTCTAACTTCTCTACCACCTTGCAAGAACATACTAGATTTTCTAACAATTTATAAAAACACTAGCACTTTTAAAAAGTTGTGAATATGAGTGAATATTAGTGAATATAAGCAAATATAATAGTTAAACAAAGAAAAAGAAATATAATAGCTAACTACATAGTAAGAAAAATAAGTATATTGAGCTAGTATTATGTGATGAAGTGTGAAAGTAGTTTAAAATATTACTATTTTTTCATTTTCATTTTTTTTGATTTTATTTTTTTTGTCATTTTTTTTATTTTAGAAAGTAGCGAATATGCAAATATTAGCGAATATTATAATTAAAACAAAAAAGAAACAAAATAATAGCTAACTACAAGTGAGAAAAATAAGTATATATAATAAAGATAAAAGCAAGGTCTCACCTTTAACATTTAAAAAAAAAAAAAAAAAAAAAAAATAAGTATATAGAGCTAGCATTATATGACAAAGTATAAAAAAGTTCAAAATATTACTATTATTTTTGTTTTTGTTTTTTTTATTATTTTTTTCAGATTTTTTTTTGTTTTTATTTTTTTTGTCATTTTTTTTTATTTTTTCGTAAAAAATATAGAATAATATATAATAAAATATATAATATTGATTAAAAATATATGTTTAATTAAAATATAATATATAACTAGGCTAATGCGTAGCATTGTAGGGCCAGAGCCAAAATATTTAAAATTTTAAGTACTATATTGTACTGCATATACTGTAGTATTTATTTAAAAAATTTATTTTTAAAATTAAATAGTATTAAATACTATTTATAAATTTAATAATTAATAATTACAATTGTACAGTATTATTATTAGTAATAAGTGCATGAATAAATATAAATCTATAAATATTTTTTCATTTGTTCATCTTCGAATTCAGTAATAACGCGGAATACACGATGCCGCTTCTTTTTAACAATGTGATCACCAGTTTGTTTATCTTCGTTATGACCTTCGATTTCACTATCTGAGCCATCGTTCTCTGTATCTTGATCTTTGTAAACACTTTCCATTACAAAACAATCACTATCGTCTTCAAGTGGAATACATCATATAGACACTATAGTCTTTTCTTACGATGCTCTATTCTCTCTGCCAATTCTTTATTCATCAATATGATATAATTAAGTGAAAGAACAGGTATAAAACTATCATGGAAGATTTAAAGTTGAATATTGCTCAATTTCTTGATCCTTATTTGTTAGCTCAAGGAAGGTTATCGATGCCTGAAATTAATAATCGGGACAACACGTTAGATCCAATTACAACACTTTTGTTCTTATTAATAGCTTATTCTCGTAAAAAACAGATCATACTTCCTAAGTACTGGATCAAATACTCGTTGGCAGTGTTGTCACTTGGACGTTTTTTGGACATTTTGGACATTTTTTCAAATTAAAATTACTTAAAATTTTATTAAGATAATCTATTTTAATTTTTTTACCAATGAGTCTAGCACCTAAAAAAATATATAATTATATATTTTTTTTAAATTACTTTCTTGATTAGTTAAACATGGGACATAGGCTTGGACGATTTTGGACAATCTTGGACGTTGAACAAAAAACATAGTATGGACACGTCCAAGTGATAACACTGCTCGTTGGCATCTATTGTTCCATTTTAATAATAAAGAATTGGGATTAGAGCGTAGTGTGAGATCCAAGTTTGGATCTTTTTAAAGAGGCTTGTTAAGAGAGATCATTGCATTACGTACTGGAACACAAGCAAAAAAACTCTGGATAACTTAATCTTTACCTGGAGACAGTGTTTGAGAGATTAGAGTGTTATGCGATCATATTAAAAAAATGAGCAAAATACTTGAATAATTATAGTGCACAAACGTATTAATAATAAAACAGAACAAAGCAAATTTTATTGTTCTACTGCTTTAAAAAGTAACTCTACGATATGATAAATTTGTTTTTTTTTTAATTTTTTTTTTTTTAGATTTTTTAATTACACGACACGTGTGCAGATAGACAAAAAATTGCAAGCTTGTACTCTTGATCAAATTTCTATAAGAGTTACAAAGATGCATCAGAAAAGATACCAATTTTGGTCAAAATGCATCAAAAACGTAACTTTTGTATCACTTTGCATAGAAACTTAGGGAACGTCGCTATGCTCCGGCCAATAATAATAATAAATAAAAAAATATAAAATTTTATATAGTGCACGACACTTAAAGACTAAAATCACGTGACTTTGTCCCATTTTGAGTCGCTAAAATTAAATTTGCTTAAAATTTGATTTTACATACTTTTCCGCGTGGTCACGTGACTACGTAAGTATACCAAACAGTTCCCAAACTTCTATACTGCCGTGCCCAAATAAGAATCACGAATCTAACTCCTTTCAAAAACTTATATGACAAATTTTATATAACAAACCAAAACAAATGAGACCCGTTACATCATAAATACATCATTAATACATCATTAGCATGTTGACTTTTTATTGCCGCTTGTTCATCTCTGTGCTGTTCTCATATTTATTACCGCTTGTTCAGTTTTCATATACTAATGGCTAATACCCAGTTAAAAAAGCATATGTAATATCCTCTATAAATGAAAAAAGAAGAAGAAAAAACCCCAAAAATAAAAGAAGAAAAAAAAAGGGCAAAAAACAATTTGCAAAAAAAAAAAAACCAAAAATTTGTAAAAAAAAAAAAATAAAAAAATTTGTTACATTATTGAAACGCAAATGAAAGCGAATTACCAATACTCTATTGGTATTATTGAGGTCTAGAACGGAATACGGTATATACCGGTAGTTAGACCAATACAAAAAAAAAACTTACAATCAATACGATCGATATTCCCATGATTCTCTTGTATGAAGGAAGTCAATTCACTTCGAGAAACTCGTCTATGCGACTTAAACTTCTTATACACATATTCGGCCAATTTTCCTGTCAGCCCTTTACAATATAAATCCATATATCATCAGGACTTCTGAGCAAATCTCCTGATTGTAATAACATCGATAGAATTGAGTGCCTGTGGAATGGTTTTTTGTAAACCAGCCCATGTGTAATCGCATTGATTTCTTGTATAGAATTTGGTCACACCCCAATACATTTCAATGAAATTAAGTTCACAGTGATATTTTGGATAAAAAATACATAAGTGGCCAGCATTCTCTATTAATTCAACAACAGCTGACTTCTGTGCAAGAAAGTCAGGTTGCGAAGCTATAATCTTTTTTGCACAACAATTTACATGTAAAGGATCGTTCGCTAATTTCTTGTTCTTATACATCTTACATTCTAAATGCAATCTGTCTCTCCAAATACCTCTTTCTTGCAATACTAATCTTAGTCCTTTCGGCTTTCCTCGTATAGTAGGATCCTTACAATCTTCTTCAAAAGCTATCTGCTGCGTTCTTTCAATTCCATCGGAATCAAAAAAAGTCATTGATCGCATTACTGGCTGGTTTCCACCGGACCTAAGTTCATTTTTGATGCAACAAGAGAATCCTTCGCATACGCTGCATGGTTGGTACTGTTATCAAAAGCAAAGACGACAGTTGCATTGAGAAATTTTGCTTCGAATATAGGGATGGCTTTATCTCTTATTTGATCTAATAAATGATCAACTGTCCAATAACTTTTGTGGTTTTTACCAGGCATAAGATAACAACGAGCTTCCACAGGAACACCTGAATACATTTCTGCCTCCTCATCAGTCAATTTTAGCCGACCACATTCTTCTGTAAGAAATTCACTCACTATTATTGACCTTCCGTTTCTCTTTTTTCGTAAGGGCATCTCACCGTCAGGTACCCAAATTCTTTTCTTTCTATCATTCGCATAAAATATGCATTCATTATGGGTTACGAAAATTAATTCTCGTTCCTCTCCATTAAGCACTGGTAGGACCCTTTCCATTGCTTCACCCTCATATGTTGCCATTTTCTGCTCTAATGTTCTCATTTTATCTAAAAACACATGTCGATATGCCACGACATCATCGCGCTCATGCCCGTCAAAGTACATTCCCTTCGTATATTCCTTATACTTATATCCTAAAATGTTCAACCACCTTTCCGCTGTTCATAAACTAATTTTTTTTGAGACCCTTCTAAACACTCTGGCAAAATAAAATCGTTTACATATTGCATAAAACAAGTTGGACTAATTCCATTTACTCTTGCTTCCCTACGTATCCATTCTTTATATTGCAAAGCAACGTCTTCGTCATTAATAAGTCGGTAGTATTTTTGGTGCCGACCGCGTTGTGTAACTGGAAATGATCTATGATGTAAATAGAATTCAGCTAAAAAGCGAATTCTCTGGGATGTATATGGTTTTGAAGAAATACAAGCGACACGTGCAGCCTCTTCGCTTGCTTTTATTTTGCCATCACCACCTTTTAACCACACAAAATATTCATAAACCGCCCATCGTTCATTATATTCAATAGCCGTTAATTTTTTTTGATTTTTCATAAGATCTTCTCTAAGCTGTTCAATTCCTTCATAAAGTGTGAATTCATTTGAAGGAGGTGCCAAAGACCTACTTGATAGAGAAGACTTGGAGTATGCTGTAGCTCTACAAAAAAACACACTTGCCCAGGAAGTTATAGGAAACATAGGAAACGTGGAAGGTATCGAAAACCTTCTGGGAAATTCACTTAATGATGATAACAATAATTAGAATTTTTTAACATATGGGCCATCAAAAGTAGAAACCAAAGAATTTGACTATTTTTTGAAAATTGACCTGTTTGATTGATTAGGTGTAAAATTTTAGGCCCAATCTTTTTTACTTAATAATGAAAGTCTAATCACTTAATAAATTTTTGTGATACAATGGTTAAAAGCTTTTGATGCTATAATCTAAAAATAGATTTACCAAGTTTTACCGATAGTAATACAAATCTACAGATCAAATAATCCTGTTTAAACAGGTTTGTTAATCATGAATAACCTAATTTTAGATTGTTTTGATTTTGTGTAACAAAATAGTTTTTGCAGATTTTCTCAAAACCCGTGATCGGCCAAATTCTTTGGTTTCTACTTTTGAGGGCCCATATACTAATTATGCAAAAGCTAAAGACCCTTTACCAACCTCGCAACCTTAAAAAAGTCAGTAATTATAGAGGTTCCTTTAGCGGCACATGTAAGTGTGCCTGAAGCACCAAACTTACGATAGTACGTTGACTTCGGTAATTCTTTAATTATCCTTGCATTTTCTTTATCTTTTTTCCACACGAACGCTGGGGCTCTCGTTACTTATTCTTCTTCTTCTTCAAGCTCGTTTTCACCTTTATCCTCATTAAATTCACTGCTTTCAATAGATATATCATCAGAAAAGACATCTTCAATAAAGACATCTTTATGGATATCTTCAGCAAAAATATCCTCAGCCCAAACATCGTTTTCAGTAAAATCGTCACCAAAGACATCTACAATATCCTTCTTTTGCCTTTTTGTGACTTGCTTCCTTCTTTTATTGTTATATTCTTGGAGCATCTGATGCACTTTATTCTTTCGCTTTGGCATACTTTTTTTGATCGGTTCTTACAAAGTCTTGTGGAGAAAAAAAAAACCGAAAAAAGAAAAAAAAAAGGGGTGGAAAAGGAAATTTTGTAATTTTATATGAAATTACCATTATTCAAATTAAACGTATCCGAAAAAAAATTTGACGGAAAAAAAAAAACTTGACGGAAAAAAAAAAGTGAAGAACCCAACCCGAATACCGTGTGCACACATTTCCTTCTCTGTGTGCCCCGCATTTCCTTCTCAGTCAAGTGGTAAGGGTATGAGAAAAATTTTACATGCTTTTTGCACTAACTGCTAAAGATACTTTTTTCACACTCTGGTTTCTTGAATAAGTATTTCTTTCAAAGCATATGCAAGGTCAATTATCATATGAACCTTGTAAGTATGCACGTGACATTTAATTGACCAATAAGATTTCGAGTATGCATGCCACTAAATTTGATTGGTCGACCCAAGTCACGTTTTTTGTCCCATTTGGCATTAACATATATGAATCGGGTATTTTTAACTGCTTATAAATTAAGAATACATAAGTATTTTTTTTAAAAAAAAAGCCGCTAAGTTATAGTATGTAGACTTGTCTACAATTTAGCGGCTTTTTTTGTTTGTATTATTTTTGTAGTATAGGTTATTAGCCTTTAAAAATCAAAAAATTTAGTTTAGTCTTTAAGTGTCGTGCACTGTATTAATTATCTTTGTATTATATTTATATTGAGTAAATAAATTTAAGATAAATTTAAATTATTCATTACTATGTAATACTTAGTAATTTCAATCAGGCGTTAAACCCCCATTTTCTTCTATCATTTCTATCATTATCAGGGCCAGTGATTTTCTGCGGTGCTATTGGGTTAATTCCGTCTGTGCTAAAATACCAATTCTGCAAATAAAATTAATTAATTCTGCACAATTTCCGTGGTATTTCTATAGGTTCTGTGTGGTTTCTGCGATATTTTTTTATTGAAAAAAATTTTTTTTTCTCAAAAGTTTTGCCCGAACATGCTCATATTTCAGGTTATTTATTATCTACATCGGAACTTTTTGTAAGTTATATTTTTAGAGTCTTGTACCTATAAAAAAAACTAAATAATTTATAAATCCCTACTTTCTGCGGCAATTCCGTGCTATTCTTAATACATTCCATGTTTACAACCTAATTCCGTGATTTCTGCGGCATTCCGTGAAATACAGAAAATTACTGGCCCTGATCATTATGGCACATATTTGTTTGAAGATTTATCAAAATTATTGATTATAAAAAATAGATTTTTCATATAAAATTTCCCGCATTGTAATTAATTATTCAAAATAAATACTGTATTTCTGTAATAACGCCCATGAACATTATTTCAAAAACTGTACAACCTAAAAATAATTTGCATGGCTTCGAATTGACGTTCAATCTCTAGTTATTAACATGTCTTCCTGTATCGTTAGCTTTTATCTCATATATTTGGGGACTTTTTACAAGGCGATTCCAGATCGGAATGATCAGATTTAAGCCGGCATTTAGCAACACTAGTTATATTGCAGGTTTTTGAGTTTTTTTATTGGTTAAAAATTTCCTTGTTCAGTTATTTAAAGATGCCAACCACATTTACAACTCAGATCCAGTCACGTGATGTGACCAGAAATACAGTTAACTCCTAGGAGTGCTCTCCGTGTTTCGTGCAATGCAAATTCGTTATCTTATTGCTTACCCGAGTTTTTTTGTATAAGATTTACGTCTCTTTTTGGATAGAAAATCGCTAAAAAAGAAAATACATGTTTCACGACTTTGGTTGCGTTTATATCTTGAGTATTTAGTGTTCTTGATGTTGTGTTGTGCTGTGCTGTACCGTGCTTCGTTTGCTCTTGATCTTCAACTTGACCCATCGCTTCACTCCACTTTGCTCAGAACAATTATCGTATTTATAAATAAAAAAAATTTTTTATTTTGTATACAAATATGCGATAATGATGAAAATTTCTTATTATGCATATACTTTGCATTTCGCTATTCTGTTAAATATGCATCCTTGATGTTATACTATATGCTACTTTTAGAAAACGATGCACGATATAATAAATTTGGAAATATCCCGAATTTGTTTACATATGTTAGTTTTACCATTGTACTGTGCTGACCTCATGGCTTTTAAATTAATAAAAAATAAATATGAAATTAATATTAGAAAACACGGCTTCGCAATTAATTGAATTTGCAATATTTATCAAAATCACTATTTTTGTGTTAGTAATTAACATGCAAAGACTTATTATCGATAAATTTTATTTGTAACGACTTAACCGACCAACTTGTGAATTTTTGTAAAAACAATATTTCGTTTTTTGTAAATTCAAATAAAACTTTATGTTATTAAAAAGAAAATCATAATTCATATTTCGACGAAAAGTAATAAAAATAGAAATCTCTCTCTATATTAATAAAAAATATCAAATTATTATTTGTCTTTGTTATTATATCTAAATTACTACGATTTATATTCTACTTAAAAAAAAGAATAATAACATTTCACAAATTAGTATATCGTTATCATCTATATGAACCTCGCAGATATAAATATACGAATAAATTAACTGCTAAAAAAAAATTTCATAATTCTAAAATCATAAAATAAGAACATCTAATTATCTTTTACCAAATAAATCGTCGTCTTCATTTCTTTAACCATTAAAAAACGACATATCATGACATCCATATACATATCATTCTGCTTTATTAAGACCGTTACTGGAAACGATAAATATATATCCGGAAGTGCCTTATATAGAGAAAAGGATAATAAAAATATCTTCAGAGAAATTATCTACAAAGGTTTTATTGGCTCTTCCGAATCTTTAATTGAGGAATTTGAAAAAGACTCTGTTGTACTTATGATAGGAAGATATGTTTACGATGAAAATATCGAATATGTAAATGTTAATAAGCCGCATTCATTTCAAAATATAATTTTAAAAAGCTAAAAAACTATTCTATTTAAAAATACTTAAGATTACTCTTATCCAAGCCATACCAATCCAATATTCTCCAGAAGAAACTACATACACATCAGACGATCTTCCTTATTCTTTCCCTTTACTAATTTATACTGCTCCTGCCATATTCAATTCATATAAATTTAATAATGACATTGGAAGAGAAAGTTTTATGATGTCCAAGAAATTATATAACAGTGTAACTGGTAAAAAAAATATAGAATCTAATATTATTGTATCTTATACAAACCAGAATGGTCGATATAATTCTCTTAAAAATAATTTAAAAAAAACTGTCATGTCTGTAATTGGAAGATTCAAAATCGGGTCACAAAAAAAAACTCCCCACTTACTTGCTTCTGACATCGAATGGAATTATGCGGATAATATTACTGACACTCAAGTTTCAGGTTCTTCTAACAAAGGAAATGCAAAATCCCGTGACGAACTGGATACCCACCTTGATATTATAGAAGGAATGTATACAAAAGTAAATACTCAACCTTCAAAAAGAAGAAGAACAAATAATCTCACCTCACAATCAAATTTATCAAAAGATAACTCTTCATCATCTGATTTTAACGATGTACTTAAACAAATCAGAGATGATGAAACTTCTATACAAGAAACCTCTGATGAAACAATTAATAGTCAAGAAATAGATTCGGATTGAATTTCTATATTATTTTCCATTACATGTTTTTTTTTAAAGCATAAAACAAATAAATAAGAAAATCGTTAGCACGTTGATAAATAATAATAAATTCATATAAATAATCTACACTTTCTAAATAATAAAAAAAAATAATAAATATAAATAAATAAACAATTGATTCAGATAAGCAAGCATCAAATTCCAAAAAAAAAGTATATATATACCCTTCGATTTAACCACTTATCGTTAAAAATATCAATAAGCCTCGATCTCATTAAAAAATCTAAAAATAATTTGAAATTCAAATCAAATAAAATATAATCATGCCCAATTATCAAATTCAAACTTTCCCTCTAATTACTTTTCAACAAATACAACCGAATTCTGAAAACTTACAACATTCACAAAAACGATCATTCATTTGATCCTTATACTTTCAGAAATGAAATAAACCAAATCTTACCGAATGACCTAATCCCAATAATATTCGATTACTAAACGAAACTGACATTCTTTTACCATCCTCCCGTATTCCTATCTCTCAACGCGCTAACCTTCAACGCCTACTAACTGAATTTCAAACTAAGATATTATATAATTATCCATGTATTCCTTGTGCACATTGTTCAATATTAATGATGAAATCTTCCATGAACTGGATTCCTTATCATAATGATGAAGTTTTTCATTTAACAACTGCATTCAATATTCCCGTACATAGACGAATAAACAGACGAAATATTGAACAGGTCGCTGTTTGCAATGGATGCAAAAACCAAAACACACGTCGCTACTCTCCTATATTAACTCCCATACCTCAAGAGATTCAAGAGGTTCCTATGATGCATCGAAGATATCTTTCACCTGTCCACTTAAGTTGTTCTTTAGGTCGTGCAGCTGGCGCAAATAGATACACAAACTATCGATATTTAGAAGGTTTAATTGGAATTACACATAACTATCGAACTTTACAGATCTATTCTGGATCAGTCGGTGCTTATCTAAATTCTAATGAGCCTCCTACTTGGTTTCATATTTCCTTGATCCAAGCGTCAACTTGGCTAAAACAAAATAATACTCTCATTAAACAATATAATTCCAATTTAATCACTACCCATCCATCTCCTGAAGGTAGCGTACCAATTCCCTTACCTTTAGCAACACAATCAATCAACAATCATACATCATTTAATACTTATCGCAGTACTCTTCCTAACGAAATTCCTCGCCCTCCAGATTTAGTATTCCAAATATTCCTTTTCCACAAGAAATACATAACCAAGATGCTAATCATAACCGCCTAATAGCTGGATCTGTCATAAACAATGATGATACAAGTTTTCCAATTCTTTTTAACAATCCTGACTTAGAAGCCTTGATATTTTCTGATTTATTTCCAAGAGGCAGAGGTCATTATGAAGACATGAAAAAGCGACTAAATATTCAACCTTCTATAGATAGTTATGGTAAATATATCAAACTCAGAATGTTGTGTCCTGATCCGCGATTTCGGCTACATTGGTATTGTCCACATTGGTCATATTTAAACTTAGAAAAAAAACGAAATTTTCAAAATCAATACCGACTATTATCCACCCGAAATGTCAATCGAGAACATTATCCAACAAGAGCCGATTTGATTGCTAAAAGTTCCTACAATAATCTTGCTGTTCTTGATGATCAAAAACAACAACAATCCCCTCTTATTTCAGGACTGCCGCTCCCTTCTTTAAAAAAAAACAACACCAAGTCAATACAATGATTCAAGCTTATGGATTACCCCAAATTTTTTATACAATGACAATGGCTGAAGACAAATGGCCACAATTACATGAAATTTTATTATCAACAGATAATCATGACCCATTACCAACAAATCGTCCTTTACACATCTATATGTTCTACCGCAATTTTTTAAATAACATTCGTAACAAATTGTGGAAAAATCCTGCTCTATCTGGCTGGGAAAAATGGGAACACTTCTTCGAACGCGATGAATTTCAAAATAGAGGAACAATTCACACACATGGTTTCGCCTACACTGAAAAAAAAACTCATGAACTAATTTCATTAAATACAATTAGAGCTGACCTTCCAGATCCTCTCATAGAACCCGACCTATACCAATTAGTTATAACATTTCAAATACATCACTGTGATCACAGGTGTACACAAACCAACTCTGCTAATGAACAATGTTCAAAAGGCTTTCCTCAACCCCTATCAGAAAGAACATATTGCTCTCCAAACAACTTACGTTACATCTATCGTCATACTAAACAAGAAGACCGAATGGTCGTTCCATATCATCCCGAAACCCTGTTAATTTGGAGAGGGCATATAAATTTTCAATATGTTACTTCAAATGGATTTGCTAAATACATAACAAAATATGTAACTAAAACCGAACCTTCAGAACTTTTTAATATTTCCGAAGACAATGAATATAGACGACATATTATGGCAAGAAGATTAGGTGCTATGGAATTAATGATCCTCTTACTACAATACCCCTTAACAAGATGCTCTGTCTCCGTACTCTACCTTCCATCTGCACCATCTGAACTCAGACCTAGATCTGTTAAACCAATTCATTTACTAAACCAAACAAATGACAACGGTAATGATGATGATAATGACAATGAACTTCCCTATTGGGACGACGCGATTGACAAATATTTCGACCGTCCAAATCATGAAAACTTCCATTCACTTACGTATCCTGACTACTTCAGCAATTACACCATCAGATCTAGACTACCAGGTCGAAATTCAAACCTATTCTGCTGTCGAGATCACAAAAATAGAGTGATCGTTCAACGAAAAACACCTATACTTTTGAGATTTACCTCTTACAAGGTAGAAGACGGCGAGCCCTTTTTTTTCCAACACCTTATCATGAAAATTCCAGTCAGATCTGAATCTGAACTACTTGGAGAATTCGAAACGTATAGAGACAAATTTCAAGCATTGTTCCCTATAAGATATAATCAAGTAACTGAATCAATTCGCAGAAGTTACATAGAACAACAGAGCTGCTTATCGGAATCATACACCTCCATAATAGAATCTCTTTTACATGATCTCACAAATCGCGATTTATCCGACCTAATTTTCAACCAATTTCTCTCATTAGAAAAACATCGTCCAAACTTAAACACCCGATCCTTATTAACCCTAAATACTGAACAATACAAAATCTATTCTACACTAACCAACGTATGGGGACGGTCAAACGAAGGAAAATATCCTTACTTCTTTTTGACTAGATCAGCCGGAACCGGCAAAACGTTCCTTCTACATCAGTTAACTTCCTTCCTCCAAACCAAGAGAAAACAGTACTTACTAATGGCCTCCACTGGAGTTGCAGCTCATAACATTGGTGGAAAAACATTACACTCATTGTTAAAAATCCGTTTTCATAATGGAATATATGAAACCTTAATCCACTCAAACCAACAAAATGAAATCGAATTAAAAAAAATAGACATAATAATAATCGAAGAAATCTCAATGGTGGATGGAGACCTATTCACCTTTACTAGTGATATCTTCGCCAAAATTCATAACAACAACACCATCTTTGGAGGAATACCAACTCTCCTGATAGGTGACCTAGCTCAGCTACCACCGGTAAAACCAAAATATGTCTTTCAATCCCCTGCCTGGTCACCATTCTTCCCTCTATTCTTATCCACTCCACAACGTCAACGAGACGATATCGATTTTTATAATATTTTACAAAAGATACGAATCGGCCACTTATCTAACAGAACTAAAACAATTATTCAATCGAAAATTAATACAAGCAACGATCCTGATGAATTCTACAATACTACTCACATCGTTAGTACACGACAAGCCGCTCACAACATAAATCAACTCTTATGTAGCTATCTTCCGTTTGACCATACGACAAATGAACCCCTCATTTCTGTATCAGAAGATACCCTTGATTTCAAACTTCTAAATCAAAATCATTCAATACCTAATTTTAAACACTCAACAAACCTACCTCATACTTTACATATACAAGAAGGTGCCCGAGTTATGTTTCTAAATAACAAACTTTTCAATGATGATATTTGCAACGGTTCAATCGGAATAATAACAAAAATAATCAATGATCAAAACATAGAAGTAACTTTTCCTACCTTCACTACCCTAACAAAAGTCATCGTCCAAAAAGAAACGACCTACTTTAATATAGACGGAAAACGTTCCTCACGAAAACAATTTCCACTTCAAAATGCCTTTGCACTCACTGCCCATAAAGTACAAGGCTTAACACTACCTCACGTAACTACTTCCGTTGACGAATCAGTATTTGCTGAAGGCCAAGCTTATGTTGCCATGAGCCGTGCAACTTCATGGAAAACCCTCCGTATCATAACATTCGACCCAAAATACTTAATTTCACCAAGAGCTGCTTTAAATGAATATAAAAGACTAACGTCAATACATACTAAAGGACTCCAAACATTACAATCTAATGTATTAAACTTTCAAAATCGAATAAATATTATATTTAATAATCAATATGTCACCTGACCTTTCTTCACATGTTTCATTACCCATGATCATTACTCACTGCAACCGCTCATGTCAAACGCAACCCTTGTTTAAAAGTGCAATGTTTTAGATGTACGTACGTACGTACTTTTTTTTTTTTTTTAACCATGGTTAAAACTAAATTTAGTGGCCTGTCTAAATTTCAACAAGAAAATATCATATTAAAACTTAAGTCTTCCTTAGATAAGTTTGACGCAATCCGAGAATACTATTTAAGACCGAGTCCTCAACTTTATCACCACTTTCTCGTCAGGGCCGAAGACGAACTAATAAACACAAAACCTTTTAAATTTCGTCGAGTTATCATTCGAAATGTTTTATGGAATACTAAAGAACTTGGTTGTTTCTTTACAGCTTTGGAACGCTGTGGAAAACATAATCCCGCTGAAATTTCCCGACGCCTCGGCACGAAAAGTGTATCACAAGTCATAATGCTTATTGAATTTTTTGAACATGAATCAAAGTTGGTGAAGGTTCGTCGTGTAAATTATGCTGACATACCATCCGCTAGAGAAATGAGTGATAATTGGTTAGAGTTTGAAAAAATACAAGTTGAAATGATTCAAGAACGAATTAATAAAATTGAAAAGAAAGAAGCTTTTGAAGAAAATATGCAGCCGATTTCTAAATGGGATGAAAAAAAGCTGGAATTATTTGAACTTGAAAATTTATCAAAATTGATCCAAAAGTAAAAAAATAAAAATAATCATAATTTGCATTAATGTCGTTTATAATTCGTGTTTAATTATAATATTGGTTTTATTTATTTGTAGGCATACTACCAATGATCCTCTTATTAATCGTGCATCTATTATTACACTTTATAATATACTACAAAATTGGTTACAGGGCATTGTTAAAAACCTTATTGCATTAAATGATCTCTACAAAAGAACATATATTCAAGAAAATCATGAGGCATGTAGTATTGTTAATTTTCACATAAAAAGAATGGACAAGGAAAGTAGTATGTTGAAATTTACATTCATGTTTATTTTAAGATTTCGAAATATGATATATATAGAGCTTTGAAAATTAATGGATATAAATTATCGAAATCACATAATTCGGATAGTACAGATGAAGATGACGATCTTATAGAAATAAGTGAATCTCAATACATGAGTAATCTTTTTGATAAGAATATACAGGAAGGATATTATAGTAGCGCTTATGATGAAGACAATGACAGTTTTTCAGATAATATGCAAGTTGACGTACAACAGACAAATAGCACGGATCAAATTCTCGGAGCAACTAGTAAAGATAATGACAACAAAAATGTGTTTGATGACATAGATGATTCGAGATATCAGTATAATGAAGATGATGCAAATTATCAAATGATTGCTAATTATGACAATAAGATCGAACTTAAAGAACAAAAAGTAGATAAATTATACGAGAAAGCATTTTTACGACTTTTTATCAATCCAACTGATGCTGAATCTACAAATATCTCGAATGAAATGCAAAATTTAGAAATTTTGCTAAACACATGTTTGAGTAGACTATTTTAAAAAAGCAACCCGGATTAGATTCGGATTCTCTTTCATGTATCCAGTTTAATCCGATTTATAATTCGAATTGGTAAATTCGAATTCAATCCGTAACGATTTCAATTGTGCACTATTACTACGTCCTGTTTTATTGTTAACTAGCACCCTTTTCGTAATTCCACCTTATTTAAAGATAAAATTAACTATGACACAAAACACGTTTGATTCATGCTAAATAAAGTTTTCAATATTCGATATCTACGATTAACCTTGAGGTTTTTTTTATCCTAACGTAGCTTTTGCTTTTGTTATCGTAATGTTAGTCGTATTATATTATATGTTGTTAGCAAATCCCGTGACGATCATATTTACGTCCGCCGGCAGAAATGTGACCCCTGTAGGGATACCGCGGATAGCATAATATTGCCATTGTCAAGAAATAAGACGTTCAGGTCAAACTTAACATATAAATAATACTGTAATAATAACACTAAACCATATAAACAACTCTGTAGTTAAACAATATAATAACGCCATGTATATATCTTATTACCAAAACAAAAACTTTTGCAAACTTCGTAATCTACCATAATAAAGTTAAAAATCTATCACCCTATAAAAATGCTAACCTATCTTTTTTTATTCCATAATATTCTATGTTTATATCTTTAAAATAATATAAAATGTTCACCAACCAAATCATGCCACATATTCACAGGAGACGCTTAAATATTTATAAGCACCAGCAAATCAATTTCCAAATAATTTTCTGAAATAATATTTCAAATATAATGTATACTCAACTTCCTCATTTCTTACCTAATCAACAGGTTTTTTAAGACCAACGTTCTGTTAAATTAATTTGCAAATATGGTACAGTAATTGATTTTATTGCACATCCGTAAGGACGTGCCAGCCTCCCCAAAGTTAAACGTGGGAAAATCGATTGTCAACGATTATGGCGTGATGAGGTTGATCAAGAAAAATTCGATCTTGTTCTTTTTGTTTCTGTCCCCCCATGTACTTTTTTTTATAAATAGTGTTAGTTTTGACCTCGTAAAAGATGTATTATTGATTTGTCTTGTAATAAAGATAAACCGATCTTGGTTTATTTGTCCTTCGTTTAATAAAAGAACTGTTTCGTGAATTCACCATATACCCGATACACCTTAGCCTCGCCAAATCGTTACGTCTCTCATCATTGGGTATATTGTGGGGTGTTTTGTTGGTCTTGGTGGTTGTCCGTCCTGTGACACCGGCCCGGATTTCCGCCTTCAACAACGTATAAATAGCACAAACTCATAAACTCTACTCAAACTTTACATGCACAAACACCATTCGATTAACTGATACATACTATATATTACCAAACTCAATTACTTCACATCACCCGACCGAGAGAGTTGGATCGCTATCATTCTAGCATGTACTGTACGTACGTACGTCTGACAAGATACCAGACACTACATAAGCAATATAATCCGGATAATCCTTATCCTTGATCCGATATGTAATACGGATCCATCCGTTTAAAGTTAACGGATACGGATATCCCGAATTATCGGATGAATCCGAATTTATCGGATTACGGATCGAAGCACTATGTTTGAGGTGTAATAAGATTTTTGTTGAAACATCTGTAAATTCTGAATTGGAGGGCTTGTTAGATTCGGATAAATTACCTCAACATCATGGTAATTATACTGATATCGATCCTCTTGATGTCATTTATACTGATAATACTGATTATACTGATGTTGACAGTTATACTGATAACACTGACATCATTAAAGGTCTTTAAAGGTCTTCAATTTTACCAAATCATTTTTTCCGTGTTTGTACATGTAGTGTAATAATTGTGTGCATTTGTGAACTAGATCGCATCAATAAACGATTAGGCTACATAACTTTTTTGTATCTTCGTGTGTGAGATCTACCGCCAAAATTTCCTTGTAATTCCAGGAAAGGAAATTTCCATCCGTCATTTTTGTAATAGATTGATAGCAATTGCTATCGTTTTTGCAAATGCAATTGCCTTTGCAAAATGCAATTACTTTTGCAAAATGCATTTGCTATCGCTATTACTACGCCGTTGTAACGAAAAAAAAGTCAAAACAGCGTTTAGATAGTGATAAAAAGGGTTCGCGTTCACCGTTTTATTAGCGTCTGCTAGAGTTTACAGATGAATTTAGCGGGTTTTTTTTTTTTTTGTCGGATTTTCTACAGGTCAGATGAAATGATAATCATTGATCATCCAAAGACCGTACAAAATGTTTGTAGCGAAATGGTTTGTTAATCTTTTCTAAATATATCTTTTGTATTTCGTCAGAGAAAGAAATCGTTTATCTTATTTTTTTTATTTATTATTATTAATTTGATATAAAAAAAAGGTAGTAAAAACCTGGATCACAATTCAGTAAAATTCACTGTATAGAATAATAAACATCGATTTTTTAATCGTGGGGAGTTTTTTATCGGCTTAGGGTCATGATCAAACGAATTTACTAAATTGAAGCAATTCGGGTTTATTAGCCTTGTTGTATTTTAATTATTAATTACCAATAAAAAAAAATTTGACTATTGGTCCGCCTTATAACCTCGTCGAATGTGTCATCGATTTAAACAGGTTATCTGTACACCTTATGACCCACGAAATGATCAATTTAATTAATTAATTATCTAAATCTGGTTAAATTAATTTATTATTATGTTATAAATAGTACCCGTAGGCGTTGCGAACTGTATAATAAAGAATGCGATTTTCACTTATAATGATCGTAACGAATTTACCTCGTGCCAACTCGGGTTTAATCTCGTTGTATTTATAATTAACAAAAAAGCCCCACCCTGTGATCCAAAAGGACGATCAAATTGGTTATTTAAAAACAGGTCAAGTTGGTTGATTGTTATTTTTTTTTTTCGAGTAAATAATAAAAAATATGTTTAACTTGATTGTTTTTTTTTGGATAATTAATAATTTGTCTTTGCAGACCGTAAGGTGTATGGATAGGCTGTTTTGTTTTTAATTACAAAAATATGTCAGGATTAAAAACCTGAGTTGGTGCGGGTTGATGAATTCGTTATGATCACTGTAAGTGAAATCCGAATTCTTTGTTATGTTAAGATATGGCGTAAATTAAACAACGTGCAGATGATCAAAATAACATGCTATACATGTTATCCTAAGCATCTGAATTTCCTCTTTCTTTTTTTTTTACGATCAAAAAAAAAACCCCCCGACTATTTACGTATCTTGTGATCCATGAAAAAAATCGCCATTAGAAGTTGATTAAATTAATTAAACTAAGATGTTCATTTGTTATTGTTGTTGTTTAATTCAAAAATAAATAACAATAAAAAATGTACTTTAACTTGATTCACTTGGCCGATTTTTTAGATAATTGGTTTGATGGTCTTTGCGGGTCATAAGGTGTGTGGGTGACTGGATTTTCTTTGTTAATTAATAATTATAAATGAATGTGACAAGATTAAACCTGTATTGGCGCGAGCTAGCGAATTCGTTATGTTTTTACTGTAAAAAATGAAAAAAATCTGTATTCTTTCTTTTACGTTAATTATTAAAAATGTAAATAAAACATAAAAAAGCCGTAAATAAAATAGAGAGGCATCTTAACACACACCATATGTAACACATCATCTGGTTTTATGGCGTTGAACTTGAAATAACACGTCTCGAATTTCTTTTTTATTCTTTTTTTCTACGACAAAGAAAAAAAACTATGATTGTGCAAGTACCTACTTGAACAAAAATCTGTAAATATTCTCGCGATTACAATCATGTGAATTACCGTCATTTTCGTCTTTATTTTTCTTACTCTACTTCCAAAAATGAATGATTCAGGTTTTTCTTCTAGGATGCTTTTCAATTATACTGCCACCGTTTAATCTAAATCGATGATTACGATAAACAAATTAATAAATAAATAGTGCCGGTTCTTGCTGCTTTTTTTTTTGTTTTTTTTTTCAAATTTTCGTTCAACTAAACAGTCATTAAAAAAAAAAAATGCCTGCCTCCGTTACCGTGTTATGCTACGTGACGACCTATCAAAAAAAACCAATCCCTAGCAAAAATCTTTCAATCGTTGAGGCTTCGGGTATCGTAAGATCTCAAAGCCTAAACTCTCCTCTAGATGTTATTTTAACTGGATTTTATCCTCATGATACCGCCAAAGAATTGAGTTTACCCGAATTCGAAGTAATTCTTGCTACTGGAAATTTTCGCATCATCAAAGACGTAGGCCAGAATAACGAAAGAAAACCTGTTACTTTTTATTACATAAAATAATGAAATAAAATAAATAAATAAAATAACCTTTTATTTATTTATTTTTTTTTTTACTAAAAAAAAAAAAGATTACCTTAAACGATGTTGTTCGGTTCAATACTCTCAACCCTGACAACTTACCTGCGTGCCCGGTTCTAATCAACATAACAGCATCGGTTCGAGAAGACCCAAGAATAGACCACGAAGATGTAATTATCGATGTCGTAACCAGAAACTATATAGATCAGGGCATTATCAACATAAATCTTACATGTTATCATGTTGCGTCTGCGCAACATTTGATGAATGTGACCGCCTCCGTGCAGAAAGACTCCGTACTGTATATCAACGGTGAACTCATTATTACTGAAGACGATAAAATAGTCCATATACGTAGTGTCTCGTTCTCGGAGTATCAGAAATTAAACACAATCTTGAAAAATAGTCCAACTCAACTGTCATGGGAATCTCAAAATCAACCCGAACCAGATCCACAGAATACTGCTGCTCAAACCATTGCCACGAAAGTCAAAGCTAGCATCAGACGTAAAAAGATCACTCCTGCTTCCAAACCGTATTTCAGAACCGGTTCTCACCCGAAAGTATTCGCTACTTAACAAAATCAACTGAACAATCCGACGTCTTTTAATTAGTTCAACAATTGAACTCGTGTCTTATTTTCATAAATTTCGACCTACTATTGTTTTATAAAAAAATATTCATATTAATAATCTAAATAAAATCCAATCAAATAAACTTTTATCGATTGATCTTTTTTTTTTATTATATAATAATAGATCACCCCGATCTGTGATTCCATGATACATTGGGGTGTTCGGTCAACAATGTTTGACAAAACTATATGTAATATGATACGAAAAAATGATTTGTACGATAGTAAGGAATAACTTGTATTTTTTTAAATGTCTAGAGCGAATAGCTTTGCTTTTTTCTATTATTTTAGCGCAAATCGATTCTTAAACACCTTTATAACAAAGTTACGTTAAAAATATTGTATTCTAGCATTGAATTTTTTGCCCGCGGTAAAAATACCTCTCTTATAGTAGTTAAACAGAATTTTTGTAGAGTCGGTACAAATTTGAATATTATTGTTAAAAAAGTTTCAACGTAACTTTGTCAAAGTGTTTAGGAGTCGATTTGTGCTAAAATGATTAAAAAAAAATAAAGCTATTCGCTCTAGACATCTAAAAACACGCAGGTCACTTTTTACTATTAAATTATATGTGAAAAGTAATAAATAATCCCAGTCACTATCGATCACTATCCTGATCAAAAAAATCCTTGATAATTAATTTTATGGTACCGAATATAGTTTTGATTTACATAGTTGACCGAACACCCCAATTATACGTTACCTAGAATCAACTAATTCCTCTATAAGTCTATGATTAATAACGATTTCGTGATATCAACGATCATGTAAATAGCTAAACTTATCGATATCTGTGCCCGAATTTAACTAACTTATTAGAATCGTACTTTGTTCCGGTTTTAGAAAAATAATATACAGTCCCATCAAACTAAGACAAATCTACGAATCTGTAAAATAATACAAACGCATTTACTTGCTTGCTGCTTGTATAAAAAGAATACAAAACACTTGCGTATCGTATTACCATAAACAATAAAATACGTTAATAAGATACTTAACTTCCATAAATATAATCAATGTTTGTCATCGTCACCGTCTAGCAATAAAAGTGGTGTCAAATAAATCAGATTATCAAAATTATACAGACCGTTTATATCTTCTCGAATTATAAATACCTGACAAATTTCTTAAAATAAGCCAAACGGTATATTACTTGTCAAAAAAATAGACTTGGCTGTTATTATAATATCAACAAATATTATCAAATATCTTTTGCTTCGTTATGTTATTTCACGTGCACGGAATTCTTGAGATTGAACCTCTAGAATACAATGAAGAAATAATTGATTAAACTTCCTCCGATACTAATAATTTGCAACATTCAAACCAAAGCAACAATGACCTATCTCGTTCGGAAATATCTCCATGGGTTATTTCAGAAAAAATGCAGGAACTGATGGATAAATTTGAAATCACTATTCTATGTCAATTTCCATGTGTTTCTTGTTCCATTTGTTCCAGGCTTATGTATCCAGAAAAATCAATGTGGATTCAACGAAATCCTGATATTCCATACTCACTTGAAAATTACATGCCATTAGTTACTAACCCTGTACCACCTGCTGGTCGTATTGCAGTATGTTCTTCATGTAAATCCAATCCAACACGCAACTACCCACCATATTTATCTCCAATTCCAACCGAAATTGAACAAGTACCTTTGGTATTACGCAAACATCTATCTCTTATCTTTCTTCATTGTTCTTTAGGCCGAACACCAGGAGCCAACCCCTTCTCTGAATACAGAACACTAGTGGGTACTATGAATTATTTACAGAACTTTAATTCTTTAAACTTGTATTCAGGGTTATTAGGAGCTTATCTTGCCTCATCTTCTCCTACTCAATCTATGCTTCCTCCTTGGTTTGATAATTCTTTAATTAATGCTACAAATTGGCTTAAAGAAAACAATCCCTATATACGTCAGTACTCGCTAATGATTCCTTCAATATCAAATTTCAATCTCCAATTTCCTATAGCTGTTCATTCATCTATTGATGAAAAACCCTCCTTATCACCATGGTGATATAGTAGTTCCCCATCAAAACTTTTCTGCTGAAGTTCACAATGAAGATGCAAATTATCGTTGTTTAGTAGCGGGTTTTATACTTAATGATAACATAAACAGAATTCCAATTTCCTTGAATGATCCACATCTTGAACTATTACTTTTTCCTGATTTATATCCTGATGGTCGCAACCATTACTATGATATGTGAAATCAATTAGAAAATTTGCAAAGACGCCATGACACTTTTGGAAAATATATAAAACATCGTTTACTTTCCAAAGATCCTCGATTTCGCTTATATCACTACTGGCCTGCATGGGCATACTTACAACTAAAAAAATTTAGAAATTTTCAAAATACTCAACGTCTTATTAGACAATCTTCTATTGATCAAGCTTATCATCTACCCACAGCTATTGAAATCATTGAACGCAGTATCTATACTGATGGATGGCGTTATAATGAAACAAAAACATCACCTATTTCTACATTTATTTGTACAGGTGATAGTTACTTTCAAAAAAAAAATATGCATCTAAATACAATGATTTATGAACTTGGCCTTCCAACACTATTTATTACATTATCAATGGCAGAAGGCTCATGGACTCATCTTCGTAGTATACTCACTAATACAGATAATAAAGATCTATTACCAACTAATAGACCATTACACACGACATTACACTTTGTTCACAGACTACAAAACGTCAAAAAATTCATTTGGAAAAATCAGCATATCAGTGAATAGGGAACTTATTCACACTTTTTTGATAGAATTGAATTTCAAAACCATGGAGCAGCTCATTTACATGGTGTTTACTAGACATCATCCAATATATCAGAAATGATTAATTCTAATACTATTAAATCAACCCTTCCAGATCCTAACTTAGAACCAGAACTTTACCAAAAAGTTTGTAATTTCCAAACACACACATGCAATTTCAAATGTGGAGATCTAGCTCTACCAGGATCTACATACAAAAAAGGATTTTTCTGACCTATTTCTGAATATACATTTTATGATCCAAACAATTACAGATATACTTATCGATGCTTAACACCAGAAGATCAGTGGATAGTTCCATATCATGCACTCACACTAATGATATGGAATGCACATATGAATATTCAATATGTTTCCAATAAAGGTCTTGCCAGATACATAAAAAATATATAAATAAATCAGAGCCTACACACTTATTCAATATACATGAACAAGTACATTACCGCGAATATATTCATGCTCGACGAATGGGCTCAATGGAATTAATGTTTTTACTGCTAGGCGAACGTATTGTAAACTCATCAGTACAAGTTCAATATCTAACCACTGATTCTCTGTTAGTTCGTTCCAAGGCAATTATCCCGTTATACATACTTGATTCACTTGAAGATAACCCCTACTGGAATGATAAAATAGAAAAATACTTTGCTCGTCCACGTGATACTATTTTTAATGAAATGTTATATAAAACCTACTTTGAAACATATGAAATCAAATCAACCAGACCAAATACAACTAATAGAACAATATACCAAGATGATCTTGGAAATTTTGTTGTTAAACGAACTAATCGAATACTTACACGCATGCGAACTTTGCGACCAGGGCATGGTGAATTGTATTTTTATCAACTACTTCTTTTAAAACTTCCTTGCAGATCTGAAAACGATATGCTAGGTACTTACCAAAATTACCAAGATCATTTCTTAGCACATTTTCCAAATATTTACCAATCTATTTATGAACAAAATCATGAATTTACATTAAAACAAACAACACATGCTTTAGATCAGTTTAATACTCTTATCGAAACAATAGTATCATCACTAAATTCAATTCTAACAACAAACATTGTTGATATAATAAAAATTCAATTAGATTCCATAAAAATATTACCACGAATTATAACTATAAATTTACCACCAATTCAATACCATTGCCGACAAACAATAAACAATTACTTGGGTTCACAAGATGCTTCACATTATCCTTTCTTCTTTATCACAGGTTCAGCAGGCACTGGCAAATCATATATGATACATTTGCTACTAGAAGATTTTCAAAAAATCAATCGAAATTATTTGCTATTAGCTCCAACAGGAATAGCTGCACAAAATATTGGTGGATCAACAATACATTCTGCTCTAAGAATTATCTCTAATGAATGGGGATTTCGAACCCTTGCTTTTCACAATCATGAACTAAATAATTCTCTTCTTCAAGTTGATACTCTTAATATTAATGAAATTTCTATGGTATCAGGTCAACTTATAACATACATTTCTGAACTTTTTGAATCATTACACAAAAACAATGCACCATTTGGAGGCATCAATGTTATCCTAGTAGGAGACTTGGCCCAACTACCTCCAGTTTCTGGCTCACCTGTATATCAATCTCCTATATGGAAAATATTTTATCCTTTATTTCTTCGTGAACCTCAAAGACAAAATCAAGACACTCAATTTTATGATCTTTTACAAAAAATAAGATTGGGTAGAATTGATAACACAACATGGCAAATTTTGTTTCAAAAACACTATGAAACAATCAATTCATCTGAACCGAATACCACTCTCAATACTACGCATATAGTGGGCTACAGAGAAAATGCAAACCTAATTAATAGACTAATATGTACTATGATTCCCACTTAAGAAAACAAATTCATAATCTCCAACAGCATAGACATCGTTAATAATCAAGTATGCAATGACAGATCAATACTCCGTGAATTCAAAAACAAAACAAATCTACCAAAAACAATTAGAATTCAGCCTGGTATACGAATTATGTTCCTCACAAATTCACAATACCAACACCGAATAGCAAATGGAACTATAGGCATTGTTACGGATCTTGACCTTGAATTAAATCTTGTCTATGTAAGCTTCTGCGTTGAAGGTGCCATAATAAATACCTCTTTCTCTAAATTTACTAGTAATTTTAACATAAATGGAATACCTGCTAGCCGAACTCAATTTCCTATTCAAAATGCATTTGCATTAACAGTTCACAAAACACAGGGGCTTACCCTTCCAAATGTATCATTAAATCTGGATGACCAAATATTTGCACCTGGCCAGGCCTATGTAGCGCTTAGCCGCTGCACCAATTGGAGTAACATAAAAATACAATCATTAAGCAATACTGCCTTCATCACAGATCAATCCATGATCAGAGAATATGAACGACTTGAGCTGAAAGCCAGCGAACCTTTACCACTAAACAGGCAGATATAACAAATCTTCGTTCGAAAATCAATTTAAATCTAAAAAAAAAAACAACTTTTTACTATTCCTTTATATAATATTTCTACTCGTCAAATATAAATCTGAAAAAAATATACATATTACAACTTTGTTCTTTATTACTAATTTGCATTATCTTTTAATTAAACTAAATTCTTTGTCATTTAATTTACTACTATCCGCATCATATATAATTCCTACTCACGTGGATGCTAAAATCTTATTACAATGTTCTTGTACTACCACAAAGTCACCCGGGCGGCGAAGCCGCCCGAATTCGTAATCTCTAGTTAATACTGATAATAATTATGTCGACAGTTATACTGATAACACTGACATCATTAATACTGATAATACTGATGTCGATTATAGTGATATCGATTATACTGATAACACTGATACTGATATTGACATCAATTATACTGATAACACTAACATCAATTATACTGACATCAATTATACTGATGTCAATTATACTGATTATGAAATACTGTAAAAGATCAAGGAACATAATAAGCACAAAATAAAAATATGCAAGCTGTTATAGAACATATATATATTTAATCAAAGTTTTATAATAGAATTATTTGAATAAAAACATGAAAAATTTTAAAATTAAAATAACAAAAAATTATTAACTAAATAATTATCAAAATATATCTTTAAAGTTTTAGAAAAATTTATGACAACTTCTAATTAATATATATATTATTTTAAAATTTTTACAGCACTTTGGACAAAGATATCTTGATGATCACCTAATTTAATTTGATAAAAAAAAAACTTTTATCAAATTCAATTATGCTATTATTGAAATATCTTTATTCAAAACTTAAACCCAATTTTTTGTTATAGCTGTAATATTATTAGTGCAAGTTTAGTTACAAGAATAGTATCATTGTGTATGATCCAACATTATTTTCAGCATTCCGAATAAGTAGCTTTGGGCCTATCTTCAATCGATTACATAGACTACCAGTAGACATAATGTTCGATCAAATTTCATAATAAATAAGCTAATAAACGGATAATTAAATGACATTTATAAAATTTATAAATCTAGATTAAGAAGTACGAAATGTTTGTCCACCAAGTATTATTATTGCAAATCCAATAAATAATTTGTTGCTTTATAAGGATCATAATCAAATTTCTCCAACGCATTAATAGCTTGTGTTTTTGAGAATCCCATATTTATAAATTGCTTGATCATTTCACTATTTGTGTCATTTTCATCAATATCACTTTCCTCTTCAATATGGGAAGTTGAAGGTGACGAGGATAACGCCTCTTTTGGAGGCCGGGTAGGAAGAGTAGGAGGAATAATATGTGACTGATGCGAGGGACGTCGTTCGTAAGGATACGAAGGGGATGTATAAATTCTTTGCATTTCACCTTGAAGGTTAGGGGCAGAAATATTGCGAGCACTCATGGAACTTAAAGGTGATGTATAAACATTTGCAGTATTTGGAGGAGATATACGCATGTTAGCTAAATTTGTTGATATAAATTGTTCAGGATTGCTATGATTTGGTAAAGATGACCCTAAAGTAAATGGCTGTGGTTGCTGTTGTGGAGGAGGCATTGCTGGCTGTAATCTCGGTGATATGTGGAACATGTTAAAATTAGTAGAAGGTGCCAATGATACTTCTGGACCCATATGCAATCCAATAGTAGTTGGAGACATGGCGAGTCCATTTGAAACGACATTTTTAACTTCATTTTGTGACTTTGATGACACTGAGGGTCCAATTACTCCCTGCAATATTGCTATGTCATTTTGAATTGTATTTGGAGGATCTGACGGATTACGTGAGGGAAGACTCTCCTCAAATTCGAGATAAACTAATGATTTGGCAGGTTTACTCTATGCCAGACCATATCGACACAATCAAATAATATTAATAATAAGAATAAAAAAAATTTTTTTTAAAAGTTTAACATTGAGTAATATGTAATTATATAATATATGCACACTATGATCATTTACCTCTTCTACATCACCTTCTTCCTTCAATTTCATTCGTTCAACAACATGATTTGGTAACTCATCTGATGCGGAACGTCCGTGCAACACTTTCTGATTGCCATTACTAACTTCGCTACCAATGGGTGCAGAATTACCATTTTCTATTTGCTGACTGGCTCGTTTGGGTGGTGCGTGCATTGGCACGGGAGTTAAGAGTCTTCGATCTGTATCCAAGAATCCAGGAGCTATTTTTCTGGCTTCCTCTTTTTGTTTGCGAATGCGTGCATCCTGAAGAGCTTGCAACTTTTGGGCTCGCATTTGTATCAAAGCTGCGTTTTCCAGTCGAAATCGTTCTGAATCAGCGATAATATGACGTTCAAGATTAAAGTCATACTTATTCTGAATGGTTAAATAGAGTTAATATTAAAAAGAAAAAAATGATAAAAAATGACACTTGTCAAAAACTTATAAAATCGTCGAATGCTTACCACAGGAGGTAGATCAAGAGTAAAATCATGAGGCATTGTTACCTGTAAAAATTTAGATCGTGTTAAGATTTAGGCGGCGACGTCTAACAAAGAAGCTCAAAATTACCGGTTGTAATGCGGAGTACTGTGGTGCCAAAATAAGAGGTACATTCTCCAAAGCGGAATAAATTGACGAAATCGTGTTTTGATGTTCCATGTGTTGTAGTCGAGTTCTCAACGATCGATCGATGTTGTATTAACCGGTTTAGTAATAAAATCACATGATAAAGATTGATTAGTTCAGTACTACTGCAGTAGTAGATTGATCGAGACATGCATGTGTATCAACCAATCAAATTTAACACATCTATCGTTAAACGTGAGAACTTCCAGATAATCTCAATTTTTATGTTATCGCTTGCATATACTGTATGTGTGAACAATGGAAGACTTTATAATGACAATTGAGGACGATACGGAGATTAATGCATATAACGAAGAAGACGACACAGAATCTAATGCATATAACGAAGAGGAGAACAAGGAAACTGATAGTAACCCACCGCACAAAAAGAATAAGAAGTCAAAAAGACTGAAAAAAATTGACCATAAAAAATCGATAAGTGAAGATACCTCATTAAAAGAAAATGATATAAATCCTGATTTTTCATTCTACGTGGGCGACGATAATTTTTATAATGATGTCGAAAGCTGGGATTTTGTGGCAGCTAGGGCCGGATTAAAACCTAAACTTACTGTGAGGATTGATTATTTTTTTGAAGCTGATAGAATTAATTAGATTTTAATATTTACTGTTATAACAATTAAAAAAAGACTCCTTCAAAGACGATTGACGAAATAATTACAAACAAGCGTAATGAAATGAAATCATTACTAAATTCAACCCTAAAAACGAATGGGCAAAATAATTCCAAAAAAGGTATTATTTTTGATAGTTATTTCTGATTATGCTTTTGTATAAGGGGTTAAAATTTAATAAACTTATGACTCACTAGAAATCAATCATGATAAATCTTTGAAAAAATTCGATAAAGACAATGACAATAATACTTCTTCGGAAAATGATGATGAAATTGATGACATTAAACCTGCAGATGATGATGATGATGATATTGGTATTTATTCATGATTCGAAATTTTTTGTTAATTTTCTTGCACTTTTTTAATCGTCATTTAGATGTTGATAGCTTTGGTGCCGGCATCCAATGTGATATTTACGATAACGAAGATGAAAGTGACGAAGATGATGACGATCAAGAGGAAAGCAGTACAGAGGAATTCCAGAACAACCACGAAGATCGTGATAATGATTCTACTAGTGAAAGTAGCAGTGAAGATGAATATGAAAAACAGGTTTATATCATTTTCATTAACACTCTTAAATGTATATTAACAAAATTAGTGTTATATACTATATAATTTTGGCGTGCATAAATTTTATAAATTTTAAATTCAATATTTTTCATGTTCATGTTTTCATAAGAGGAAGAAAGAATATTTTGCGGACGAGTCTGAGACAATTAATTGCAACATCGCTGAATCATTCCAAACAATGAACCTTTCTCGACCTATTCTTAAAGGTCTTAGTCAATTAGGATTTATTCAGCCTACCCCAATTCAAAGACAAACAATTCCCATAGCTCTTATGGGTAGGGACATTTGTGGCGGTGCTATTACCGGATCCGGAAAAACTGCTGCATTTTTGGTTCCTGTTATGGAACGTTTGTTATATAGACCAAGACAAACTCCTACCGTGCGAGTACTTATTATAACACCAACTCGTGAACTAGCTATTCAATGTCATAGTGTTGCAACTAAATTAGCATCATTCACAGACACAACACTTTGTCTATGTGTTGGTTAGTTATAAAATCCATTATTCGATTTATGTTATGTACTTATGGTTCTTATAACACATCTCTTCGAAACTACCGTACTGGTATTCATTGCTATTAGGGGGATTAAATCTAAAAAAACAGGAAGCAGAAATTCGCACACGTCCTGATGTCATTATTGCGACTCCAGGGCGACTGATCGATCATGTGCGAAATTCACCTTCATTTACTCTGGACACTGTTGAAATTTTGATAATAGATGAAGCTGATCGGTATGAAAACGTGTTAATTTTTGTAGTTATGTTTCTTTATATAAGAGGATTTTAATTATTCTATGACTATTGTTCTAAGGATGTTGGAAGATGGATTCTCTGCAGAGTTAAATGAAATCGTAAAGAATTGTCCAAAATCAAGGCAGACAATGCTTTTCTCTGCTACTATGACAGATAATGTCGATGAACTAATTCGTCTTTCACTGAATCGACCGGTACGACTAATGATCGATCCAACAAAGGCAACTGCAGTAAAACTCATACAGGAATTTGTTCGTGTAAGAAAACATCGTGAAGAAGATCGGCCTTCTATGTTAGTTGCGTTATGCAAGAAAACGTTTCGTCGTAAAGTTATAATTTTCTTCAAAAGTAAAGCTTTTGCTCATGAAATGAAGGTAATTTTTGGCCTTTTGGAGTTGAAAGCTGCCGAATTACATGGAAATTTGTCACAAGAGCAAGTAAGAAGATTAAATTATAAATTATATTGTGATTAAATTTCGTCGTCTTTAATACGTTTCTTTATCCTGTGCGTATATAGCGCATGGAGGCTCTTGAAGCTTTCCGAGACGGAAAAGTAGATTTTCTTTTAGCGACCAACTTGGCATCACGAGGTTTGGACATTAAAGGCATTGAAACTGTTATCAATTATGATATGCCACAAAGTTACGAGCAATATATACATCGTGTCGGTCGAACAGCTCGTGCAGGACGTGACGGACGGTATTATTTATTATTATTATTATTATTGTTGTTGTTGTTGTTGTGGCTAATCAATATTTTGACATTGATTGAATTTTGATATCATAATTTATAGGTCTGTAACTTTCATATGTGAAACAGATCGTAAACTTTTAAAGAAGGTGATTAAACATGCAGCTAAAAGCCAAATTAGGCGACGTACTATCGATGCAAAAATTATTACAAAATATCGCGAAAAACTTGATAAATTAAAAAATCAAATTAAAGAAGTCATTGAAGAAGAAAAAGAAGAAAAAGCTATGCGTCTTGCGGAGATGGAAATACAAAAAAATAAAAACCTTTTGATGCATGAAACAGAGATATTTAGTAAACCTGCTCGGACTTGGTTTCAATCTAAACTAGAGAAACAAAAATCTAAACTTGTTGCAAAAAAACAATGTGAAACTTCAGAGACCAATAACAAACGAAAACGAGAAAAGGCTGTAAAATTAAAATCAAAGCGTGATAAACGTGCTAAAAAGTCAAAGTTGAAACGTTAAATACTATGTAAATGTGGCTAGCAACCAAACGATAAATTATATATGTAAAATTTTGATTATCTAATTGCCAATCAGCCTAATGCTAAAAATTGTAGAACTTAATAAACAGTTTTTAATAAATTTTACCAAATTGTTATAATGAGGTCATCCCCAAAGTTTTTTTTTTGATCAGGTGTGCATGTTTAAAAGGTTACTTGGTGCTCTATGGTGTAAGGTTTTTAATACGACTTTTTCAAATGTTCAAATTCTAAAGCAAAAGATGATCTATCTAAACTTTTATCACAGCTTTTTCGCGTTATATTATGGTGCAGTTATCGTATACAGATGATGACTTTATTAGTATGCGAGATTGTGCCTTGAAACACTATAAAGAATACTAAAATGACCTGTTATTTGGAAACACTGAATCATAGATTTTAATCCTTCTTAAAATTTTTATATTACACACAAAAAATAGCTCATTAGATTTAATAAACTTTTATATACTGCACTAAATAAAATATACGAACGGTGAACCAACCACCACGTAGTGTATCTCACTGGTCGGGAAAGTGGTTTTAGCTCTAAAGAGCACTTATAAGTTCGTCTTGGTACTGAAATTCAATTGATCATCACACGATTGTCAGATATTTCCACTTTCCACAGCTTAATATCTTTGGAGAAAGTTCTTCTTCTTGATAGCATCCTTGAGCTTGCTAATAGTCAAAAGCGTTTGTGAGTGAATTCCCTGAATAAGGCACATGAGAAAAATAACAGATTGGGCATGTTTTTTTGATGGGTCAAGATTTTCTTTCTCTTCATCGTCACGTTTTCGTTTAACTTTTCGACTTTCCCCTGCCAGAACGTTCCCAAGTCTTTCTTACGTGAATGATCTGTATTTACCTGTTGTAAGAAGGGATTAGTAGTGCATTTTTTTATTTAGCAGTAAAAGAACCAAAATTACTCCTCTAGAACCAGCAGACTTATACCAACAGCAAAGTTAGGATACCTGAATTGAGAACTTGGAGTGGTTACCAAGCGAACAAACCCAGTAATTCTCCAGGCCAAGCATATGATCGGCGTAGGAGTTACCCTCCCTTTGCAAAATAAAAAAAAAACTAGAGATTGGACCCGTTGAAAAAAACTCTACCCGGGTCCAATCCCTAAAGAAAACGCACCTTGTAAAATCTAAATTTCTAGCTTCAAGTAAGAAGCGACCCCGGGAAAAAGTAAGTTACCGGGAATGGTTATTTGGCAGTCAGCTTGTGTGCAAGCAATATCAGTAGTTTACTATTTAGTATACCAGTATTGCTATTGATTGCCGTTCCGAATGAAATTGCAAGATTTGTCATCGGGGTGGCCCAAAGATTATCGAGATCGTTCTAGTTTAACGAGGAAGAACCTATGGAAGAAATTAGGATATGTCGATTAAGTTCAAGAAATCCTCTATACGACTTGTTATTGGTGGTTTGTAAGTAAAAGATGAGTGCTAGTAAATTGAAAAATTGGTTAGGAAACCGAATTTAGTATAGAAAGATAAGTTATAGAACTTACCATTGTAACCAACGTATTCTTCACGAGCGTACATCTTATAAGAGATAGGGAAGAAATTAAAATTTTCCTTTTATAATTACCTGATCGCTTCATATGACGCGTTCAATGACATGAATACGCGTGTTGTGCAATCACGTGATACATGACCAATCAAAACTACCCCAAGAACACCTCCAAAAGCTAGCCAATCAGAATTGGAGATCAGGTTTAACGTGAAATCCAAAAAGTGGCAAAACTTTCATTTTTGATACACTTATTTTTAAAATTTCTAGCCATTCAGTAATCCAATTCAAATAAACTTTTTTTTATTTTGTAGAGCTTAGTGAGTTTTACAAAATAAAAAAAGTTTATTTGAATTGGATTACTGGGTGGCTAGGAACTTTAATTTTTATCCGTAAGATCTGCATAGTCATTTTCAAGGCAAAGACGATTTTAAAAATCACGTGACCGTCGCGTTTAAAATCGACAATGGGATCGCGTGTAAAATTCTAAAGAAATTTATAAAAGCTTAAGGTCTTCTCGATTGAAACTCAATTTTCTATTATGTTAATCTTAATTAAATACTTAACAAAGATTGTAGAGAAGGAAACTACTATCCCAGAGGTGGCAAGATCACCAAGATTGGCTCAGAATATCGTAAAAAACTTTAAAAGTTTCTTAAAAAATTTAAAGAAATAGTGAAATTTTTTTAACGCACATCTTGTGATACACTAAGCCGATTTTGATAATCTTATACCATTAGCATAATAAGATTCGTCTCTACAACTTTAACTAGAATCTGTTATAAAATCTTACCTGCAATCCCATTGGTCGATTTAAGAGCGGTGTCACGTGCCTTTTTAAAATCAAAAATGTAATAAGATTTTTGGGGCACATTTAAGTGTATCAAAAAAGTAGGTGCAGGTGTATCAAAAATGAAAGTTTTGCTTTAAAGTGAGAGCAGTAGCATCTGTTAATTAATCAAGGCTGGGCAATCAGGCAAGTAAGTTGTCCGATGAAATTTAAAGTTCTAAAATTGTCCGAAATCTCTGTTCCGAGTCAAGCAAACTAAATAATTAGAACAGTAACATACTGCCAATTTTATACTATGTATGTTAATAGATCAATGGACAAATTTACATGGGGAATGTACTAGGAAAACCTCTTCGATAGCTAATGCCGAAGGGAGGTTTTCCTAGTCCATTCCTCAAATGTCCGGCCTAACCCTGTCAATAGTTTCATTAATCGTCAGAAGTTTCATTAATTGTCATACTTTCGTCAGATGAAAACCATTTCACCATTGTAAAATAGTTTCGTTAAACACCTCTGTATCTCCAAATTCGCCAATTGGAACAATTGGGATACAATTTATAAAATAAATTGAAAATAAATTTTTAGCCAAAAACTTTATCATATTTGCACAAAATAACGCCTCGAGATGTTATTTTGTGATATACAATTTAAATGAATCTATATAATAATTATTTTAGCTGAAGATTTTAAAAATAAAATTATGGTTCGTACTCGATTAAATTAATTATTAGCCTCTTTAATTGGTAAAAATAAAATGTTATTATAATATTAGCAAAATAATGAATTAAATATTATTAAATTTTAACACTAATATGTTTTATTGGTTAAACAGATGTTATTAATAATATATAAAACATTGTCTACATAATATAAATATATAATTGTCCAAAAGACACTTTAGACGGGGCAATAGTACGAGGCATTTAGTGTATCTCCAGAAAGGAGGTTATACAACTTTATTGTTTATGAAATCAACGAATTAATATGTCGTGCCTGAAGTTGAAGTTATAATTTCAGGTGCCTAAAATTGCACTTGACTGAAATTAACCCCTGAAATTAGATCACGTTAGCAGGTAATTTTAGGCAAGTGTAACTCCAAGTGCTTTGCTACAATATGTATATGCAGCTTTTGTTGCAGCCTCCAATAGTATCCGATGCTTATGTGTTAAACAAATTCTTTATTAAGGTTGTTTATAATGTAGATATTTTTTTAATTTTTAATTGGTTGATCAGAAAATAAACAATAACTGATAACAGATAATGTAGATATTTTTTTAATTTTTAATTGGTTGATCAGAAAATAAACAAATCTTTAATTTGAATCCTATTTCTGTATTTTTCTAGTTAGCAATATATAGTATATAACCAAGACTTTTTTTGGTTCCAAGCAGGGTTGTACACGGATACAATATCCGCGTCCGCGCATGCCCCAAAGATATAGATTGTCTTCGGACATCTCCGCATGATATATGGTAGATAGTGTCCGCTGAACATTGTCCAATGTCCATACAATTACAGTTATTTTCATTATTTTGGGACAACTGTAAAGATTGCCGATGACCGAATCGATAAGTTTCATAATTTAATGATCCCGAATTGTTTTATTGACTCGGTTATCACTAATCTTTTAGTTGCTTTGAAGATATATCCACCTGTCTCAGTGACCAATTCGAATCAATTACAAAGTTATTACTGTTTATTCGAATGATGAGGCCATCTTCTTTATCATAGATTTGTGCTGATTGACATATTCATATTTCGCACAATAAACATTTAGCAAAATTGCTATAGGGATTACTTCAACTCTGGCTAATTTCTTTTTTGTATTTTTTGCTCAATAATCATAGTGCTTGTGCACGATCTCGAGTATACTCATAAATTAGCCAATCATGTGAGTATCCTCTTAAATATATATCAATGCCCAAAGCACTTGATTGGTCTATTTTTGGACAATGTCTATCTTTTTGGACATGGACACGGACGCTGGTCCATGTTTATATACATTGGTTCCAAATGTATAAAGCAATATCAATTTTTCATCCTCTAAATGCAACTTTTCTGTAAACCTGAGGTTTTATTTTTATTTTGTTTTTTTTTTTTTTATTTATATTAAAATTTCCATACCCTGGTGAATTGTAAATTAGAGTGTATACAGTAGAACTACTGTATATACAGTAGTAAGTAACAAATATTTTTAAACTAGGAAACAGATACTGTAGATGTCCGAAGCATATAAATGTAAACGATCAATGTTTTATATAGAAAATTTATTTTTTCTATACTATATTTTCGCGAATAATGCGCAGAGGTAAAATTATTAATTTTTGGCCTAAATTAAGTTTAATTCTTGCCAAACCTCGATTAAAATTAAAAAAGAGGATTGGCTAATCGTATGCATAATGACGATTATCTAGTTTAAAAATAGGTGCGGACATAATTACACCCCCATTAGGTGGCCCCACCAGGAGTCTAGACACTTTTGCAGTAACGTGACCATCACGTGGTATGGCGTCTTCAGATTAACTTTTTGGCTTTTTTGTTAAGGTTAGGGTTAGGGTTTGTGTATATAGCCTTAGAAGGTTCCTATATATATGCAAAATCGCGTTTCAGACATTTTTATGTGGTTTTTAAGACCAATTTAAACACTAGTTTTTGAGTATTTTCGCTCTTTTCTTTTTTTTTTCTTCTTGTACATGTGTTTTGTTTTGATGTCAGACTGATCCAGGACGATCAAAATTTACGTTCCCCAATTGGTTAATTTTCATGTGCTACATCCCCTGGTGCGGTTCCATTAGGTCCTCTGCTGCTACGCTCCAGACAATAAACAAACTAAAATTGTATGCTATATATTGCTATAATTACACTTGTGCCAAAAAAAAAATAGAATTATTTCTTAAACTATATTCCAGGCAAATTTGCCTGAAATTTTTATAAAATATTTACAATTTTTTAAATAAAATAAAAATTTTTTTTTTAATTAAAGTGCCCGTCTTGGGACTTAGAAATTTTATTCAAGATATTAGGGCCGTGGGAATCCTCTAGGGGAATACCGGCATTTGTTACATAGACAAGGATACATCTAGCCACACATACACTTTTGGTGTCTAATTTAAGTGGTTCGCCCAAGGGTTCCACACTAGCTGCTATACCTGCAACCCAACTACGGGAATTGTCTATTTAAACCCTCTGATCCTAAACGAGGATATATCTAGCCACTCGCACACTTTTGGTGTCTAATTTAAGTGGTCCGCCCAAGGGTTTCATACTAGCTACCATACCTGCAACCCAACTACGGGAATTGCCTATTTAAACTCTCTGATCCATGTTCCGCCTGCCAACCCGTCTTGTATCACCAGAACAGGCCCGTTATATAAGTCAGTCAGCAAGTTCCGGATACTTACATTACGAAATATTTTAAGCAGATATATATCGATTTATAACGCATAATCGATTTATATTGATTAAAATTAAACGTTATATATCGATTAATTTGTTATAAATTGATATATATCAAAAATTGATTAATAACGATAAATAGGCAAGTAATCGATATAAATCAATTATTGATTATCATCGAACTAATCAAAATAGCTATATATCGATCACTGCATTATTAATCGATAATTAGCATTATACTTTAATTTGAATACATAAAAAAAAAAAAAAAAAAAAAGTATG
>QKWP01001495.1:0-39109 GCA_003550325.1 Gigaspora rosea
TTTAATTTAATAACCAAGACTGTTCTCATTCACTATATGCTCTATAAGAATAAAATTAATTAGTAAAGTGTAATCCAAACCAAAAAATGAAATATAAAAGACCTATACTAACCTCTATCTTATTTTTGAGATTCTAGTTTAAGCTTCATCACTATTTTTAAAAATATCACTCTAAAAAAAATTAAGAATTATATCTATATAATTAAAACACAAATGTCTGCAACATCGTGGCTATGCCAAATCATAGTACAACCAGGTCGAACTCAAATTTTCTTGTGATATTACAAAATTAATGCCACTATAATCAAGCTGTGAAAAATTCGATTACACCTTGTGAGGCTTGTTGGCCGAATTATAAATTCGATACTGCTACTAAATAATCATGTCATGCTTCTGCGGATTGTCATCATAACAGCATAATCTACTGTTGTTAGGCAAAACTATTTTTAGCAAATGGCGAAAGACGAAACTAAGCCTAGCAAAAGACGAAACTGGCAAAACTCTGGCGAAATAGCGAAACTTTGATAAAATGGCAAAACTCTGCGAAACCCCTGGAGAAATCATAGATCAATCCTCTAAAACTTTGAAAAGAATAAGCCTTGTTAATGAATCAAAATATTTTGCATATGGCATGTGGCTTATATAAAAAAATGTACAAAAACAATAAGCAAAGTGATAGCTTTTTGTTTGTATTCGAATGATATTAAAAGAAAATTAGATTTCAAGCTTTTGAACTTAAAATTAAATAAAATCAACCGTGTAAAATAAACCTATCTAAATATTTAACCAAATTTTATTGTTATATTGCTAAGATTTTTTCTCTTTAACACTTCATTGTTAAAACTTTAAGTATCATATATGTGTAAATAGTTCGTTAAAATTATTACTGACAATTATTTCCCAATTCTTTATTTTATCTAGCCCTAAATCTCAAGGCTAATTTTAAGAAAATAATTGTTATTTCATTCAGGGTTGGCATGAATGGAATTCGGACAATGGAAATCTGTCCGATATCCATCGTCCAAATGTTCAATCAAAAGCAATGGACATAGGATTGGACATATAAGTAAATTCCTCGTAATTGGTTAATCACATGATATTAAATCGTTTCATATGATTAGTCATTTAATTTAACATGTGACAATTAACCAATAGAATTGCATCTGTAATCAACAAAGATTTTAGTAAATCATAATAATAAAAGAAGTTTTTTTATTAATTAAGCGTTGTGTTATAGAACTTCATAAATAAAGCTATACTTTTATTAATAAACCAACTCTTTTTAGCGAAATAATTCTGTACATATGTTTATTATATCATCCTTTGAAAGATTAGTACGTACGTATGTATGATTATATGAGGCGCAATTTTTTTTTATAATAATTATTATGTGTTACGATTAATTAAATGATAAGGGATCCATTCAATCCATTTAAGTTTTGTTCCATAGTGTCCAATGTTGGAAATTCAAAAAAAAATTTATGATTTTTGTGAACATAATTTTTTTTTATAATGTTCACATCAAAAATAAATATGTTCACATAGTAGAATTTAGACTTTATAATATAATGACTATTTGCAATTGACCAAAAGTTGATTCTATCTAAAAATAAGCTACTCACAGATTTTTTGCGTTCAAAATCATCAAAAAAAGATAGTTTATTTTTGAAATATATGGTAAATATAATCTTTATATTGTACTGTACTATACGCTAGTTCTGATCTGGGTCGGGTAACCTGTATGGGTTAGAGCAGAAATTGTTATAACCCAGGTCAAGCATGATAGTATTGAAAAATGCAAAAGTTGAAAAATGCAAAAATTGGGAAAAATTAATGTATAACATTTTTTTTTTTTTAGAATTAGTCTAATCAAATTTTTTATATCACTCTGGTGACATGGATTACCACCCACAGGTGACCTGTAGAGGAATTTTTTATACTACCCAGTATTGCTACCCGCAGGTCACCCGGTTTGGGATTTTTATGACGGGTCAAAACACTACACCTACCTCAGAAAAAAAAAACAGACTTACCAACACCGAAATCGTAAGAACTTCGAATATCAAAGAAGACTGTAACACCAAAAAACTACGACAAAGTGAATATTCATAAACTAACAAAGAAGCCCGCTACTACGATGAAGTTCACGAGCTCCAAGAACGTTGACTCCAAGAATTAACTGCGACTCCAAGAACGATGACCTAAATTTTAATGGAAAAAAAAGAGTTAACATGTGTAAAATTAGAAAAACTCTAATTTAATATTACACATAATTTTTTAGTGTAACATAATGACTATTACTATGATTATGACTGACGGAACATGTATTATTAAATCGTGATTAAACTTAAGGGTAGGGTAAACTTAGATCATTTCTAATAGTAATCACGTTGTAATCATATGAAATCATGTGATTGACCAATCAGAATTGTAAACAACGTGATCTGACCAATCAGAATTAGCAATTTCTTGTGCTACCTAAGTAAATTTAGGTCTACTCAAGTTTTTTATCAATATATGAAGGTGGATTTTTACGAATATTATGAGTTTTAGAATTTCACGATTATGAAAATAAGAGCTCATTCTATGTGATACCAAATTTTGGTTAAAATTGGTCACAGTTCTAAAAAGTTTTATCAGAGGCATGTATTTAATTTCTATATAAAATCTTATAGTACCACATAGATCATATGAAAATTGATCTACGTTCACTCTACCCTTAAAAGTTGTAATCATGAAAAAATTTATACTAATGACTACTTGCGTTACTTACTTCGAAGCTACACAAGGCATTCGATGAACATTAAACAATTAAATCAGAAAAGACAACAATAGACAAAGACTTTAACAAATTCGATACTTTATACTTAAAAATTTTAAATACAGAAACCATAAAACTTTATTTTTTTTTTGAAATATTTTTAACACTTTATAATTATTTGATAGTTTAAAAAAATAGAAGCTAATTTTAGACAAATTAATAAGAAAAGTTCAGAAACCTCACAACTCTTAATGGGAAAAAGCAACAAGGGAATTGCCAAAGCACATGTTGAGCAAAATTTTTGTACATGAACAATACAGATAAAAAACAAAGAACACAAAACCCAAAATAGGCAAAATACTAGAAACAGGAAAAGAACAGGTATACTGATTACCCAGACAACAAAATCCAAAATAGAAACTTCTATTATTTAGCCTCAAACCTTAGCCACATTTATTAAATTAATTATGTACTAAAACCAAGCAAAGAAACTATCAAGGGTCCAGAGTTTAATAAAGTACTAGATACAGATATGAAATTTATAATTAGATAGTATATAATTTCTTTAATAATTTTCAAAAGTTATTAGATTTAGAATCTCACAGAGTTTATTCTAAAAGGGACCGGAAATGTTATAGAACAAGTTTTAGTATTAGTTTCTTGAATGTATTTTCTAGTATTAGTTTAATTATATTTTATTTATTTATTTTATTATCTTATATTATATATTATTTTATATTATTTTATATTATAACTATATATAGCTTAGTTAGAAGTATGAGTAACATGGTTAACCATTTCTACCATTTCTACTATTTCTACTATTTCTGCCATTTTGTACTATTGTAACTACTAGCTATAAAAAGATATATAAACCCTAGCTTTTATCTCTCCTTAGCTTTAGGATTTGTTTCTTGCAATTCTTTAGTTATAGGAATTCTTTAGGCACAGAAACCTTTAGATAGTCTTGTAGCAAAGTCTTGTAATATACTTAAATAAAATATATCTTTGCCCAAACTAAATACACTCCTGTTTTTTGAGTAACTATATCGAACTGCTACAGTAAGAACACAACCACTTCTACACCGCTTCATAGCTTCTCTGACCTTACAAGATCCCTGTCGCTATGTGCTATATTGCTAGTGGTATATTAAGAAGGCTATACTGCTTGTAACACTATAAACCTTTTATCCATAGCTAAAACCCACCAGAGCCTTCTATATTCCCATTTATATAGTTGACCTAGATTTGTACGTTCCTTTCAACCAACAATTAATATCCTCATGTCCACCACTTTTTGAATAATTTTTAAGACCTCTACCAGATGTATTTATTTTTTCAATTAACAATCTTAATTCAGCTTCTTAATATATTAAAATTTAATATATATAATTAATATATTAAATTAAAATTGTAATTAAATTTAAATTATATAAAATATTAATTTTTACCTGCTTATATGAAGATTTAAAAAAATTATATATATTATTGCATTTTTTAATTAATTTATCTGCCCAATCAAAATTTAAAATATCTTGTACAACTAAATTAATTTTATGAGCTATACATCATATACTAAAAATATATGAATGTTGTGAAGAAACTATATTTTGAGCTAGTTTAATATTAGCTCCATTATCACTAACTATAGCTGAAAAATGATCTGCACCAATTGAATCTACAACTTTATTAATTTGGCTAGCTAAAAACTCTCCTGTATGTATTTTATTAAAATAATTACAAATTATATATAAATATTCTTTATGTTTAGGTGTAATAATTATAAAATTCCAAATTGAATAATTTTTTTTACTAGTCCAGCCATCTAATGCTAAATAAAATTTAATGCTAAATTAAAATTTAATTAATTATAATTTATTTATATTCAAATAAAAATTTATTTACCTAATGTTAAATTTGAATTTTTTTAAATATATTATTAGTTTTTTAAAATATAAGTGCTAATTTTGTTCTAATAAATGATCTGACAATAATTGTCATATTGGTGGTATATAAAATAAATTTGTTTCTTTTAATGCTTCAATAAAAAAATGATTTTTAATAACATGCCAAGAAATTCCACAAATAGCAAAAGCACTAGTCCAGGCAAGATGAATTTTTTTAATTTTTTGTTGTTCCAATTCTGTTACACTAACATATGAATCAAGTTTTTTTGACTATTTCTTTTTTTTTTTTTATTAGATTTATTTTTTTCAGAATTTGAAAGAATTCTTATAAGAAATTGTCTAATAATTGTTGGATCTGCTTTTAAACAATGGTTTGCTAAATAACTTTCTAATTCAATTGGTTCACCACAATTCCAAAATACTCCACTTAAATCACAAGTAGCTTTACATTTTCCTTTTCCTTCTTTTTCACCTTTAGTAAAATAATCCAAACTAGGCCTTCTGAATGACCACCAATTTTTTTTTTACCTTTGTCTATAGTATTATCTTCACTAGAGCTCATTTTAAAGAATAATACTTGATTGCTAAATATAAATTATTTTAAAATAATATAATTTAATAAATAATAATTTATTTACAAATTATTATAGTAAAAATTTCTAAAAACCATATATTTTAAATTATAAATAATTAAATATAATTTAAAAAGATATACTTACATAATAATTATTTTAAATAAAGTTTTTAATCTAGATTTTAAATTATTTATCATTTAATAATATATATACTATATATTAGTTAGATCAAATATAGTAATTATATTAAATATATATAAATAGTTATAACCAATAAATATAAATAATTCTTATTCTGTTCTAATCTATAATCAATAATACAAATAATAAAAAACTGTAAATTAATTTATGAATTTTCTTTTTATTAAATTTAATTTATAAAATTCTAATGATATATAATTATTTTTAGAATACATAACACATTATTTTTTTAAAAGCTACTAAACTAGTTATTTATAAAAAGGTATATTAATAGGACAGGACTAGTCAGTGCCCTGTGCACTTTGTGCCCTCTATTTTTATATCTCAAAATTTTACTAGGGTAACCCCTGTTGCGCTTCTAACAAAAAATGATCCTCTTGCGATTTTGTACTAATCTTGATCCTAACTCTAACTCTAACTCTAACCCTAACTTTATGCGAAATTAATTATTAGTACATTAGGAGATATTAGGGGCACAAAATACATGGGTGCACTTTCTAGATTTTTCCTATTAATATAATTAAAATATATTAAAGCAATTAACCATATATATTTAATTATACTTGATTATTTCAAAATTAACTTTGCAAAGGCTAAGCCTAATGAGATGAATATTAATAAATCAATTTATAGTTTTTCTATTACTTAAATATTTTATATTCGTTAAAATAAAATTAACTTTTAATTATTTAATATAAATATTATAAATAAACTTGTGAATAATTAAGTATTTATACTTACATTAATGAATAAAATAAAATAGTAAATATTTATAAACCAGATAAATACATAGATTAATAAATGCTTCACATGTAATTAAATAGTAAATCTTCATAAATATTATATAACATAATTAAACCTTACTATAAATTAGTAAAATTTGCTACATAGATCATATAAGGATAAAATTCGCTTTTGTATAATAAAAAATATAACAGATTTTACTAAGTTGTTATATGGGTTTTATCAAGTTCTAATATTACTGCCTTGCAACTCACCTGCAGATACCCAGAATTGGATTTTCAGAATAGGTCCAACTACTAACACTAAATTTTTTTTCATTTCACAGGCTTACTAATTTTTTTCATCACTTTATTATCAGAGACATATCATAAAATTGATTAGATACTCTAATATGTGAATAATTAATAGAACTAATCAGAAGTGGTGAGGAAAGTTAGTAAACCTGGCTTCCAAACAAATCTAGTATTTAAACTTCAATATAATTATACTTTTTACTTATGATATATGTTATATACAATGATTTCTATCTTTAATGATTTAAATTTACTATATTTGATCTATTATAAGTCAAAATGCCAATTATTTTCTCAAAAACAAAACAAGAACATCAGAAAATAATTGTCAGTAGTAATTATATTAATGGGTACTTACATATGTATGGTAACTTAAAGATTTTAAAGTTTTTAACAATAAAATATTAAAGAGAAAAATCGTAATAGTCTGACACTAAAATTTATTTAATATTTATATAAAAAAAACTTAAATTTATTTTGTATAAATAAATTATACAATAACATAGACAAACATATCTAAAAGAAATATGATTTCAGGCTTTGAATTTTCAAGACTGAGTTTATTTAATATTTATATAAAAAAATCTTTTATTTTGCATAAATAAATACTTTAAACATAGACAAATGTATCTAAAAGAAATATGATTTCAGGCTTTGAATTTTCAAGGCTAAGTTTATTTAATATTTATATAAAAAAAAAACCTTTTTATTTGCATAAATAAATCATACATTAAACATAAACAAATGTATCTAAAAGAAAATATGATTTCAGGCTTTGAATTTTCAAAACTGAGTTTATTTAATCTTAAGTTCAAAAGCTGAAGTCTAATTGTCTTTTAATAGTACTCGAATACAAACAAAAGGCTATAGCTTTATTTATTGCTTTGTACATTTCTTTATATAAGCCACATGTGGTGCTTAGTAATTATATACAAAATATTTTTATTCATCAACACAGCTTAGTCTTTCCAAAGTCTTAATAAGATTGAACTTAGCTAAGAGGTTTGACTTTTGCCTCATAGGAAGAAGTTTGTTTGATTGATAATTATATAGATCATTTTGCAGATTAATCAATATGAACATATATTCGAGTCATTTATTCTAGCTATATTAATTATTGCAATGTGATAATTGGGACGACAGCTACTTCTATAAGACAATTTACTTTTTAAATTTGTAGCAATTTATATTACTTATTCATAACACTAATTGTGCTTGTAAAACTTCTCACACACTTATAACTTTAGAAGAAATATTATCCAATTTGGATTAGGCCCTAAAGAAAATTTTTATCTTGTATTGTTATTGAAATTAAAATAACTTGAAACTTATTAAGGGTTTTGTCGCAACTGGATTGAAAAAATTTTTTTTATGACAAGTCGTCCAATCCTTTAACTTATAGTACTTTTCAGAAATCTGCAATAAAATTAAAAAATGTACATATTAATTTATTTCATATTATCATAGTTCTGAAAACCAACATGGTTTAAACTATCTTGAAGTAAACTACGTAATGCATGCCATATACTCTGTCAGTAGGATGTATCAGCAAATTTGATTGTTAATATTTCAAGATTTCGCAAGTTGAATATGTTTTATCTATCCAATATTTTTAGTAGTTCCAATTTGTGTTTAAAATTCAATGTTCTCAGTTTTCTCAGAGAACATTACACAATTTTTGGGAACATAAATTATAAAATATGTTCTCTATTAGAAAACATTCAATAAATTCTTTTAATATTAAAAAAATTTTAATTTTCCTATATAAAAACAAATAAAAAAATGCACTCTCCCTGTCAATCACTTGTTTGCAAATTTTCTTAAATTAATTATTTAAAAACATCTTATAACTTTAAATTTTATTAAGTTAACTGGGTTACTGCCTTTAAATAAAATTGTTCTGCTCCCAAAAATACATATTATATTTAAATATTATTGCAAAAGTCTTCAAACTCATTAAGTAAAGGCCTTTTGGTCTAAAATTGTATTCTCTTCAAAATATATACAAAACAGTCATCTTAATCTATTTTGCAAACTTAGAAAACGTTTAAAAGCACTTTTTTCTGGTCATAACAAGCTGTGTTCTAGGCTTGTTGCTCTAAAATTAACAGAAATATATTCAAAATACTATCAATTTTTTAATACTCTTTTCTTCTTTTTTTTTCCTTTTTTTCTAAAAATTTTTTTACAAAAATTCTATAGGCGTTTTTTGTGTAACATAAACGCCCCTAAATCGTGCAACCCACATTTTTTAATAGCTCAAAATTAGTAGTTCTCTATTAACTGCACAAATTATTATTTAATTTTACACAAAACAAATATTTATATTTTTTGTAACATTACTTAAGTTGATCTTTATTGTGAAACTTGTGTAACACGTGATCTGTGTAACACGTGACTTGTGACACGTGACTTGTGTGAAACGTAACTTGTGTAACCTATACTAATCTTGTTGGTATTAAGTTACATGAAACAAATTATACCTTTTTGTGAAGCCCTCTTTAATCTCTATTATATTAACTTATTAATAAATACAAACTAAACCTTTTATTACCCCAAATTATACCAATACAATGCCAACTTTAACTTCTTCCGAGGAACCTGATAGTTATAATATGGACTACTACTATTCCAAATATAGAGACCATTATGGTATCGGAATAAATGAAAATAATCCAACCTCATTAAAAGTTCTTCCACCTAGCTTTAATCCAGAAGCATGTGATATTCAAGGCACTAAAAAACAACACTACTTTCAAGTTCCAGAACAACCTACTATTGGTACATGCTATTGCAAAAAATATCATACTAGCTTCACTTCTCAATATTACAGAATTAATCATCCAACTAAAATTGGCCAACCCTCAACTCAAACTACAACTACAATCTCAGCTAAAAAATTTAATAAAATTAGTGATAAACTTCTATCCTCTCCAAATACCAAGGCATATAAACAACTAGAACTACACTCTGCCATTCCAAAATTGTTATTCTCAGGTTTCCAAACAGACAAAACTTCTACTACAATTATTGCTCACTCTCAACACTACCATACATATTATATTTGTAAAATCAAAAATATTCCATGTGTAGCTACAGAACAAAGTAGGCATGCTCCAGACTATACTGTAGCTTGTCTCTTTAGAAACATCTTACTTCACCGAACTTGTACTCCACAAATTCTTGATATTAAACTCAAACCACTCACTTCTAAAACTCCACTTACACTTGAACAAAAATCACTGATTGTTGTTCTCAAACTTCAACAAATGTCCTCTGTAGATAAAAAAGCTATATACTGTTCTTTTCTCCAAAAAATTAAAGACTCAAACCAGGCCAAAGCAGAAACACAAAAGCCAAAACAATCAAGAGATACTTCTAATGATTTAGACTGGTTCAAAGAATATCCAGTAACACCTGAAATGGAACAAAATATGAAATTTAGTAATACTCTAGCCTACCAAATTCTAGATTTTGTTAAACCTCATCTTATTGATGTCTATCCAGGAAAAATTACTAGACCTGCTACTGATAAAACACATGAATCTAAATTTAATTACAATTACTTAATCAAAGCTATGGCTAGTAAAAGACCTAAATTTCTTACTGATCTTATATATGAAGCCAATCCCTCTATTGACAAATCAATTACAATACCAGTTGAGTTTATTAATTCAACTTTTGTTGATTTGCTTAAAGCGTTTACTACTTCTTTATTCACTCAACTCAACTATGCAAAAATACTTTCCTCTTACAATTCCATACCTTCCTATTCTATACGTAACCGAAACCAAGTAGCATTAAATCTTGCTCGTTTACATCTTATTTTACATAACAAATATCAAACAATCAATGCTAACAAATTCTGTCAAGACTTAAATATACGTCCTATTTATTTTAGACTTCACTACTATATAAGTGAAGATAGCATTAATCAGCCCCTTTTTAAAATTCAAAATGATACCTAATTTAATATTAACATTGCTCTCAATATTCCCAAAAAACAATTTTTACAATCTTTTAAAATCCTTTCGCTTAAACCATATTTAACAGATCTTAACACATGGTTCGAAAAGTTTTTTGAAACCTATAAACGACAATTTACAAAAATTGACCAAAAGAAAACATGCAACTATATTAAACACCAAATTGCACTAAAACTTAATGATACATGCAAAGCACTTCTTCCACAAGAATTTAGAATTACAGCTATTAACTCTTTATGTGAACAAATCCAACAATGTTTCCAAGCAGCACTTTATCATATCCATATCTGCAATTCAGAAAATTGCTCTACATTGCCTTCAGATGTTGAGCATAATGTTCAAAGCTTATATACATCTTTCTTTACAGAATCCTTTAAACATTTTCCAGCTCCTCAAAATCTACCCTCTAAACCTAAATACAATCACCCCACTCTTGACTTTTCAATTTTTGATAAAGAAGCACAACATGCTGCTACATTCCAAAAACGAACGCCAATTTCTCTATTTCGGCAACTAGCTACCAAAACTGAACAACAATTTCTTGAACTTAATAATCTTAACAAAGAAGAAACCAATCAAGCACGACTTAGTTTTTATTTTTACAACTTTTTTAATGCATACAATAAGGCTGCAGCTATTAATGACCAAATTAATAACCTCAGTCCTCATAGTGCAATTGAAAAAATTACTACTAAGCCAATTGATACTGACTTTTTAGCTAGAGTAATAACCTACTTTCATATTCTCAAGGAAGATAAGCCATCTATTGCATATATTCAAGATGCATATAACAAAAAATTCTATCCAGAAGCTCAAAAAATTCTATTTGCCAAATTTAATGTCCAATTCAAAAAACCAAGTATCAAATCTATCTTTCATAATCCTATTTCAAATACTAAAATTAATTCCAAAAACAAACCCCAGTACAACCAAATACTGAAACAACTGATGATTCTACCAACTCACAAACCAATCCCCCACCAACCCAACAATCCTCAAACCCATCTGGTGAACTAGATGATGATGTTATTATGTCAGATACAAATAATATAGAAAATAATTCAAATTCAAACTCTCATATACAACAAGAATCCCATATTACAACATCTTCATACAATCCTTTTCAATAAGTATTTCTGTAAACCAAACTTTACAAATGCTCTTTTCTATAACCCATTATCAAATATAAAAGATTCTACTTCTAAATAATTTATTATTAAATATTATGCAATTTTAAATATTTCCAAAAATCTTACTAATCTTTTTACGAAATTCAAATTAAAAATCAAATAACTATATTATTTGCAAAAATTCTTAAAATTTTATTTATTCAAATATATTCGATACAAAATCTTAATATTGAAATTTTTACTTAATCTTCAGTAGGATCCAAATTTTCTTTCCCTATAGTTTTTAATTTTAAATATTATATAAGTATTTTGATATTACCAAATATTTATAATACTAAAATACCTACCCAAACGTCTCCTTAAAATCCCAATCTTGCGATTCAAGTACTCTCTTTCTTCTTCTAAACTACTTAAATACTGCAACAACTGTGACTTCTCTTCCCATATGGAACTAAAATTCACACGCAATTCATTAATTGTTTGCTGCAACCCTATACATACTCCTAACATTTGGATTGAATCTGCCTTCAGAGAATCTTTACCCTTCAAAATACTATCCCTATCACTCTTCAAAAAATTTAATTCATTCTCTTTTAACTCTAGCTCTTCTTTCAATTTATGTAATTCTCTTGTAAGAGAATCTACAATTTGCAACCAGTTTATATGAAGTTCTTCTACAATACTTGCATCTTTTTTTTCCCTTTTTATAACTTCTTCTTTTTTATCTTCTTCAATGTTTTTTGCATGCTAGTTAAATTATTACATTTAATCTTATTCAAACATTTGACTATTATTATTCTTTTTTATATACAAATAATTTGATTTATATACCAAACATCATTATCATCATTATCAATCATTACTTCTTGTTGCAACACTAATTCTTCTTCTTCTTTTTCTCTTTCAATATCTTGAATCTCTAATATCTCCATTCCAACATCTTTACTTGTTTCTTTTTTCTTTTTTCTTCTCCCTATTTAATAACTGCTTGCGTTTCTTCAAAAAACGAGAAAATTTCTCTTGCGAGTCATTTTTTTTTTTACTTTTTTATTTTTTTATTTTTTTTCTTACATACAAAACAATATATAAACTTTAATTCTGATTACCCCTTTTTATTTATTGATTATCCAAATCTGATTATCTAATTTTGGACATTCTTAAACCTTATCGACTTTCAAATTAGTAATGATCTAATTTTGACTATCTACTTTTGGATATTCTTAAACCCTATTTTTTTCTAAATTTATACCTTGGTAATATGGAGCAGTGGTTTGAGCGGGTGATTGTCTGATTAACAGTCTCGAAGTTCGAATCACACCTAAGGCGAGTTCATACAGATATATTAGGCAAAACATACTAATATATTCTGAGGCCCTTAGGTTGCAGTGAAATATTACCAAGTGTTTCTTTATTTATTTTTTATTTTTTATTTTATTTTATTTTTTTTTAGTTTTATAAACAAAACAAAATACTCTAAACAATTTGCTAATTCTTTCTCTTCAAAACAAATTTATATTACTACCTTAATTTTTAAATTACCCAAAATTTATCCTATAATTCATCCTAAAATTGTCTTCTGTAGAACACATAAATGCAGCTGCTGCTTTCAAAATAATGATGTTCTCCACTTATAGTGTGCTATTTTTGAAAGAGAATGATGTAAGTAGGCGGGCAGGAAAGCCTATTTACGTGGAAGAACTAATTAATGACAGTCAGACTCAACGTACAGAGCAGACTTTAGCTTCTTGCACAACTGTGAGAACCGAGTATACGGCGAGCGCTTCTACAGAAAACAATTATAGTACTTTAGATACCATATCTTCATCTCCCTCTGAAGTACAAATCTCTTTTAATACTTCTCTATCACTAACTACTTCCATTTCTAACAACTACCCAATATCAGAAATTTATGATGAATCTTTACTTGAAAAAGACTTCAGTGATGAAGAAATTAAACTACCTACAAACTCTATAAGTGAAAGAAACTTCTTCATCAATCCCAATTCTAACTCTCTTGAAATATACAATCCAAAAGCATGCTATAACAAATTTCTTTACTACCATAGACTACGAACACTCCATTCTCCACAAACTGTGGGTTCTTTCTTGCATTATATACAAGAAAATTACCCTATATTTTATTCAAAACAATATATAAAAATTTCTATTAAACCACATTCCTGATTCGACCATATTTTTACAGAAGCACACATATACCTTCCATATGAAAATCTTATACCAGACCAAACTATATTTCCACCCTTTGAAGATTTACTATATTACTCTGATGTTGAACTTAAATCACCCAATAACAAATTTTACTAACCAAACATCTCACCTTCAGCTCTTGACTCTATTATTGCTACTCACAATGTTCAAGAAGAAACAAATACTGATTCTAATTCAAATTCATCAGAGGTTTATGACCCATCCACATGCTACAACAAATTCTTATACTATCACAGATTACAATCTTTACCTTCACCACAAACTGTTGGCTCCTTCTTAACCTATCTACAAGAGGAATATCCAATGTTTTATTTACAACAGTATATTAGAATCTCTATCAAATATAGCAGAATTGATTATTATTTTCCAGAAGCACATATTTATTTACTACATGAACATCTTCTACCCAATCACTTTTTTGTACCTTTTGAGGATTTTCATCTTTTTAATAATGTTCCACTCAAATCAAGTTATTCAATACCAAGAGCTATACCTACAAGTAGCAATTCTAACTTAGAGCAAGTTCAAGATCAGATTTCTCCTCTCAATTTATCAATATGCACACATAATATTCAAGGATATAACAACAACCTCAAAAGGCTTATGTGGGAACATTATTGTCTCTTACATGATATTCAAATTAGTTGTATTACTGAAACTAAAATATCTTCTAATAATTCCTCTACCTACTTCATTAAATCCTTACAATTTTCATACTTTTGGGCAAGTACTAATAGCTCCAAAGCAGGTACTGCAATCATGATTTCTAAAATACTTAGACCACATATTCATAATATTCTTACCTATCCTGGATATGCAGTTGCTATTGATCTTTTCTTTAAACATGACTTTAAATTTAGAATTATATCAGTTTACTTACCTTCAGATGATTTACAACTTAGTCTAGATATACAAAATAATGTTATTCAATGGATAAACCAATCCCTTAACAATAATATTCAACCAATTATTATGGGAGACTTTAATGCATCTCAAAACAATATATCATCAGCAATTAAATACAAATTGCTCCAATTCCTCCAGTTTAATAACATGTATAACCTTGCAGAACATACACAAACATCCTTACCAACTTGGCAAAGTAGCAGATACCAAAGTACTATTGATTACATTTGGGCACATAATCCTATTCTAAGATATCTTTCTAAATTTGAATCTGATCAATCCAACACAAGTACTAATAGCGATCATACAATTCTAATATCAAGATGGTCATTTCCATACGCTCTTTTTAAAACCAAAAGATATAGTACTAAAACTCGTAGAAAAGTCTTTGACTACAAGTCTATGAACTCTGAACAATGGCAAAATTTTTCAGATCAAGTAACCCAAAATCTAACTCTAAACCATACTCCACTATCAACAAATACTACAGAATCACTTGAAACAACTTGGCACAAAATTCAAACAAGTATAATTAATGCTGCACTTCAACATATACCCTACAAAAAATTTAAAGTTCACAACTTCCAACATAATTTTTCATCCAAAGCAACTAAACTTCACCACAATCTCAAAAAACTTAGTAATATTATTAGACAAATAAAGATTGTAATCAAAAATCAAACTTCTATCCCATTACACCTCAACCAAAACATTAATTATATTAATACTCAATACCAAGTTAATATTTCATTATTACCAACCACACATAACCTATTACCAAACTGGATCTTTACTACAAATCTTAAATAGAAAGCACTATTTCATGCTCGTAATATTGAAAATACTAAAGAAATAAGACAACAAATTAATAATGCTATTTCTAAAAGATGTAAAAACTTGCCACCAACCCAACTTCAATGATTAATAGTATTCTTAATCACTATAAAGACCCAGTTAAATTCAACAATATTAATACAGATACAAGCACTATTACAGAACCTCATGCTATTAAGGACCATATTCGTAATCATTTTGATCAATGGACCCACACTCGTAATATTGACTATAACCTTTATAATACTCATTGGAAAGCTGAATATGACCCTAAATCTAATATTAATACTGATTGGTACAATCACATTTTGGAAGAATTTACATTAGATAAAGTCTCTACTACACTTTGCCATCTCCCTAATAACAAAGCCTGTGGCCCATCTGGAATTAGTTATAAAATGATTAAGATGCAGGACTCTCTTTTCTTCAAGCTATTACAGCTCTCTTTAATAGATGTCTTACACAACAATCTATACCTAAACAATGGAAAGAAGGAAGAATTTTTCCTATTTCTAAAAAACTAATTTTTGATGGTGATCTTTCAAATACACGGCCCATTAGTCTTTTAGAACATATCAAAAAACTTTACACTAAACTCCTTACTAACCGTCTTAATTATATTTTTACAAAACACAAAATTTTATCACCTTATAACTTTATTGCTCTTCCAAGCAATAGTACTTCAATTCCTATTCATATACTTAATAATATTATTGAGGATGCATCATGTAACAGTTCTCAACTTTGGCTTATATCGCAGGTTATGAGCAAAGCCTATGACTCTGTTAATTTTGATCTTTTTCAGAAATCTTTGGCTAGAATTCAAATGCCTACTCAACTTATCAATATACTTATTAATCTTTTATTTGACCGACACAATAGAGTTATTACTAATCTTGGGCTAACTAATTTTTATTCAATTAAAAATGGTATAGACCAAGGAGAAACAATAACTCCTCTATTTTGAAAAAGTTATTATGATCCTCTTATTCATTATATATTCTCTCATTTTACTGGCTATACACTTACTACATCTTGGCAAACAAGCCTTTGTACATCATATTTAACTACCAAAAAACTTCATACTTCTTTATCAGTTTTGGCTTATATGGATGACACTTTATGGATCGCCCAATCTAAAACTGAATTAGAACAAATTATTAATATAGCTACTTCATTTTACCAAATGGCAGATATACAAGTTAATCCCCATAAATCCCTATTTAATACCAACAATAACTCCAATTATAATATCTCTTTTTTTAACTGTAATATACCAAGAATTCCTAAAAACCAACTATTCAAATTTTTGGGATGTTGGTTTACTTTAGATAACAAAATATCTAAACAAATCCAACTTATTCAAGAAGAGGTTTTTCAACTAGTTAATATTGCCAGTACTAAAAAAAAATTACAGACAAACAAATTATATATGTTATTAATACTGTAATTATCCCAACACTTGAATATAGAATTCATAATATAGTACTCCCACGTACAATATGCGCTAAAATTTTAGCCAATATTTAACAGTAGCTAAGCACAAAGCAAATCTATCACGGTCTATTCCTAATAGTACCATGCTTAACCACCATCTTTATAATATCCATAATATTTGGGACATTCAACTTCAACACCATATTACCAACTTTCTTCATAGAATCAATAATCCCTCAATTTTAGGAACAACTACACATATTAGACTACAACAACTACAAAACAATCTCTGGTCAACTACAAATATACTTCAACATTCCCAGCCTATTATTAATGGACCCAATAAATATACCACAAACTTCAAAATTATCCAACTTCTTACTCATTTTAATATGCAAATAACTGCTAATCAAGAAATTATATGGCCAAAAACGATTAGTAATGCACATCAACCAATTGAACCTATCCTTATTCAATATCCACAATATATTCAATTCAAAAAATAGCTTAGATATCACAAAATTCTATATCAGAACAGCTATGTACTACTAATAATAGCACTTTACTCTGCTGGCAAGATCTATCACCAAGACTTCACCAAATTCCAAAAGGTAGACAACCATTATGTTTCTCATATCTTGAGGATAAGGTTACTTCTCATAGGCTTTACCGTACTCTACTACCACATTTCCAATCTCCTGGTATTAATCCCTTTGCTTACAATATAGATTATTTTCCAAAAAAGCTCAAACCATGGCTTCTAACATACCAAGATAACAATATTATTATTGGAAAAATTAGAAAATATCTGGATGACAAAATAGCATCTATTAGTCATTGGAAAATTAGCTTTGATACCAACCACACCCTATTTTATCCATCCCCAGAAATACAATTTGAACGCTGTTCAAATTGTCATTTAAACTCCAAAAGAATCCAACATACTTGTACTATTGAAGTCCCAATTATATTCTCTACACAATTTCTTGGTCGATATTCTTCACCATCTCATATTAATCTACATGCAAACCTTATAGATTTAATTTGCTCTGCAGCTGTTAAACACCCATTAACTATACCTCAACTACCATTAATCAATATTAATAATGAAATGGTATCTAATATATTTCATCCAAATCAGGCAACTACTACTCTTCAACAAATTGCTCTTAATAATGCTATACAGTCCTCCTTTACATTTTATACTGATGGCTCAGTCACAGATATTGGCACTGATCGCTGCTCAATGGGCATAGGTTGGGTCCAAATTCTGAATAACCAAGTTTTACATCAATTCTCAGCATCAATTAAACTATGGCCATCCTCTTATAAAGCAGAATTAATGGCTATCTTATCAGCAATCACTACAGTATCACGCAATTCTCAAGTTCATATTTTCACAGACTCTCAATCAATTATCTCCAAATATCAAACTCTAATTACTCTAAACCATGCATCTACAAAACAATTTAAATCCAACTACTGGCCTATATGGCAAACTCTCCTTAATATAGTCAAATCTCTCAATATTCAACTTAATTTTACTAAAGTTCAAGCACATTCTGATAATCTATTTAACAATATAGCAGATTCGCTAGCCAAAAACCACTATACTTCATTATCAACTCTGCAGCTCAATTATAATAATATTTATAATCAATACCATATATTGCAGTGGAATGATTTCCCTATAGAACATCCAACTAGATATCTTGTTAAGGATATTTGTAAAGCCCACATTATTGCTATGTGGTCTTCACAAAAACGCAATAGTGAATGGTCAGGCTTTACTCATTTAATTGACTGGAATTCTACATGGAAATACTTTAATCATAACCAAAAACCTACACACAATATTACTAATTTCAGACTTAACTATCTAAAAGCTTTTAAATGTAAAATGCTTCTTAATGAACTACCCTCATATTTCCACTACTACAAAATCTTTCCATACCTTTACAATAACCCTAACTGCTTTCAGTGTAATCAACCTGATTCCTACTTCCATTGGCTTACCTGCAATAATTCCCTCCTAATACACAATATTATTCAAAATACTATCCATAATATACTACAAAAGTCCAAACTTGAACTATCAAATCTTGAACTACAAGAATTGGAACATAAGCTTGCTAACCATCAAGCCTTTAGCACTTTTCAACCTTCACCCAATCTATATTATATAGAAACAATACTCAAAGGACTTATACCAATACCTATAATCCAATCTATTCAAAGCTTCAATATTTCCTATAAAATTGCATCTACTACTATTATTCAAATCTTGCTAGATATTAATGAACAAATCTATGATCAAATCTGGATACCCTACTGTTGCAATTTTTCTACTTGGAGGAAAAACCAAAATTTACCTACTCACAATCCTTATACTAACAATAGACAAACTAATAACTATCACTCTAAATCATATAAACACAAAAATTATACTTATAGCTGTATTTGTAGCCAACCAGATGAATTGCATACTCCTCTTAATACATGTCCACCTATTGGACAAGCAATTAGAAAAATAGATATATGGTCCACTTTTAAAGCCAAATTTAGCACCTCTACTAACTATATTTTAACTATACAAATCTAGGTGAGTCTTGACCACTCTAGTAGGTTTAGGTCGCAGATAAAATAGTCTGAGCTTCAATTCTTGCATATAGTTTATTAAATTTTATTCAAAGTAATTTGTATGAAGTACAGCTAGTTTCACAGAAACAGCTGGTTAAATTATTAATAAAGATAAAAGCAGGACCTCACCTTAATACCAAAAAAAAAAAATTTTTTTCTAAGAACATTAAGAAATTAAAAATGTTCTTTTTGAGAACATAAAACCAAATTTGAATTTTAAACACTGGCTCCAATAGTTGTAATGATAGATTTTCAACAGCTTTAATATAAAAATATAATCCACTCGCAGTGAATTTTTATTAATAAATGTCACGTTCTCAAAAAGTATTTTAAACCATATAAATAAGTTACCTAGACAATTGATCACACTATCCAATCAAACAAACTTCTCCTATGAACTTTCGCCAGAGGTTTCGCCTTTACCTAGGGTTTTGCCTTTTGCCGGAGGCTTTGCCTTTCGCCAGGGGTTTCGCCTTTCATCAGGGTTTCACAATTTCGCCAGGGGGTTTTGTCTTTTATTTTTTGCCAGGTTTAGGTTTCATCGTTTGCCACTTGTACAAAATGGTTTTGTCTAACAACTATACTACTATTTAGATTATATAAACCACAATAATTTAAAATATAATAAAATCAATTATTATAAAATGCACTTATGGTGTTTTACCACCATAGGTAAATTAGATTTGCAAATCTGTGTAACAAAAACAAAAAAATAAATTTTTACAAAGCAAAAAATAAATTTAATTACTTTAGGGTTAGAGTGAGGCCTGGGATTTTATCTGGGCATAAGTATATACAAAATTTAGCAAGGAATCTTTTTTATTAGATCTCCAAAGGTGGTTTCATAATCAAAATTTTGAGATATGAATGTTTTTTTTTAAAAATAAACAAAATGAAATCTTATGTTTTCACATGATCTTAAATTTTGATTGGCTATTCTAATGGTTTTGTGTAACATGGTGTAAAACACCATAGGTGCGTTTTAGTAAAGCTCTAATAAAATTATCAACAAAAACAATGAACATAATAAAACATTTATACTTATGTTCTAATATTCAATAAATAATATCTGATATGAAAATATTTAGATAATAAACCAATAATAATTTAAAATTTAGGGAATAAATATTAGATGTTATCCAAGAAAATTCTTATGATCATGAAATTATTTATTTTTTTGTGTTACGATGTAAGAGTTTTACTAAAACGCACCTATGGTGTTTTACACCATGTTACACAAAACCATTAGAATAGCCAATCAAAATTTAAGATCAGGTGTAACATAAAATTTCGGTTTTTTTGAAAAAACATTCATATCTCTAAAGTTTGCTTATGAAACCACCTTTGGGGCTCTAATAAAAAAAATTCCTTGCTAAATTTTGGTATAAACCATGCCCCCTGCCCCATCCCAGGTCTCACCCTAACCCTAAGGTAATAAAAATTCATTTTTTGTTTTATAAAAGTTTATTTTTTGTTTTTGTTACACAGATTTGTAAATCTAATTTACCTATGGTGGTAAAACACCATAAGTGCGTTTTATAATAATTGACGATGTAATAGCTCATCGCCGGTTAGTATGTACCATTATTCAATTTTTTTCACAATAATGTATACTTATATTATTTAAATCGTTATTGACATTCCATAACAAGTGTGTAAAAAAGCTAGCTCAAATAATTTACCGGAAAATATCCAATTATAAGTAGCGCAAATTAATATAATGCAGTATTGGGTGCCTTAATTTTGGATGTATAAAAATGGTACCTCTGATTGGACAAAATAGATTACGTAACTTTCGCTGCAAATTAAATTATAAGATCTGGTATAATATAAAAATGAAGTTATTTTTTTCAAAATCGGCAGTAACCTGTAAGCTTATTTACAGCTGTTTTCATAAATCCTAGGACACCTAAAAAATTTGCTGACGATAATTTCAGCCGGATGTTCTTTGTGTTACACAAGCGCATCATATATGTCATGCAACACCGAAATATCATAATAACTTATCGAATTCGGCCGAAATTATTGTCTTGTGACGCAGAATTTATGAAAACAGCGTAATGGTTTTTTTTTCCGTATTTAATTTCTTCGGTCATGAAGAATTTGTAATCAATTTCGCCCAATCGGGGCAGGAACTAGAGGGGAAATTAGTAAACCATACAGTATAGATATATATATTTCAATTAAATGACTCACAAACGGTGGCCAATTTTCAAAGCCAGGATTCTACAATAATGACTTAAAATTACTGAATAAAATTCAAGAATATTTATTAAAATAGACTTATGATATTATCTAAAATTTGTGCCACTTCCAATTTTCTAAATGATGTCAATTTAGATAGAACGTACGAACGTATGGTGTGCAGGACATTTAAAAACCTTAATCTTTCCATCTAGAGATAATGCCTTAATGGTAGCACATTAGAAACATATTTTCTTAAATTATCTCAATAGAGTGAATAGCCTAGTATTCTCAAACTCTTTACATAAAAATTATATGCCAAGAAGAACAAGTACGCACGTACTTGATATCAACTGTCCTATGCATGCTGCTGAGACTTAAAATAAGCCACTACTGAAATTAGCTTATCTTTTATGTGTAAGTTGATCTTTATTTTATATAGTGTTTTGAATTTTTATATTTCCTGCACTGTACATACGTACATACTATATTTAGTTTATCTGTTATGCACTTACTGCATCAGAGGTTATTATATTTATATATACATTCGCACACGCTATATTGAATCAGTAAAATGAGCTTAAAATTTTTAGACAAGCTTTCACAAGAATTTACTCAACTTCTTGAAAGTGAATATGGTTATGATGTGATAATTGAAGTCGGAGAGCAATAAAATGCTCAACGATCTCCGTCTTTCGTCAGAAATTAGCAAACATAGTTAAGAAAAATAACGTTATTGAAATTTAATTACCTAATGTTTCTGTCGAAATCTTTAATATTGTCATTAAGTAAGTTCAGAAGTCAAAATTTATCACAGGAAGATTTAATATTAATTTATATATAATTCATTATAGTTACATTTATGGTGGCATAATTGTTTTGGAAAATTTTAATCTCTCAACTATACTGTATTTAATCTATTGATATGTGTTAATGAACTTATGTTTTCAGACTCTCCTTATTGATAATAATGCATCTTGGCTTCGCTTGAATTTTTCTCGTGTTTATCATATAAGCTTTCTTAGTGAAAAGTTTAAAGCTTTGCAAGAATTTTATAATGACATTCTTGCAAAATATCTGAATATGGTGGTGTTTAACTCTGAGGATTTCACCACATTTCAAGAGAATGTTTTAATTGCTCTTTTAAAAAATAATGAATTACAAATGAATGAATCTGAAATTTGGGATAAGCTTATTCTATGGGGAAAAGCGAAGACCCCAAATTTACCAACTGACCTTAAAGAATAGACAAATGAGGATTTTAAATCTCTGAGAGATACTCTTCAAAACTGTCTTCCTCATATTAGATATTTTCAAATTGCTGGTGAAGATATCTTAAAGAAAATCAAACCTTATAGAATTATTCTTAATGAGAATGTGTGGGATGACATTATATATGCCTATCACATCTTTAATTTTACCTCCTCGTAAAAGAGCAACTGAAATCAATTATTATCCCGTCTTAAGTATACATTACGGGCCAAACTGATAAATTTAGGAGTCAGTATGAAGAAGAATTAGTTATGTTATAAGAAAAGGAAGAAAACCAAGATTATGATGGAGAACTAAAAATTATTATTATTAATGATCATATAGAAATATTTTTTGCAAACATCATATTAGCAGATCCAACACTGAAGCTACCACAGTTGATTGAAATGGCTGAATTATATTTCAAGGATTTTTTATCAACTTATTCACCAACATCTGAAGACATTGAATTCTTATCTTGGATTATCGGTTATAATATAGGACAATAAATACCAAATCCTTTTAGACTTCATGTATATTGGTGAAGTAATTCCGAAATTGTGCAAACTGAATTGCATTTGTCAAGGCTGTAATTGAAGCGATGCTTAAGTTGGAATTTGAACAAAGCAAAATGTTGAACTTTGAAAATAATTTATTGGTGCAACTTTTAATGATGCTGATTGAAAAGTTTTGTACAATTGTTATAAATGATATAAACCATATAAAACATTAACTTTTGATATGGCGACATGATATCACATATATTTTATCTTTATCAAGCAAATTTACCTAGTTCTTTTGATAATTCAAACATTCATAAGTTGCGAATATACAATAATCTTTCAAATTCTCTTGAATTGCAAAAACTTATTGAAATTAGAAATCTTGAAAAAAAAAATTAAAGAAATAATTTCGGAAAAGATATGTGAATTGCAACAAACTGAAGATAATTTAACATTACAACGAGCTTTTGTATCGTCTTATTCTTTATGAAAAAATTTTAACACAGGAACCCTTACCATCATTGAGCTTTCCAACAATTCATCGCATCTTTCTCACAGAATATAATGAAAATAATAAGATTTTCTATAACACAATTAATAATCCTCTTGAAATTTTAAAAAGAATTGGAATGTTTACTAGTTATAGAAGATATTTTGAGTAAAATGCATCCTGATTCACAAATTCTGCTTTGTGTTGTGATGTAATTCAAACACAATTTTTCTCATTACAAGATTTTCAAAAACTATCAAAATACTTTCAAAAATCAATAGAGGCTCTAGTTACTGCGAATGCCAATAAAATTACAAAGAATCTATGCTATTGCACTACTGAAAGTATTTATAAATAATCTATGGAACTTTAAATCAATTCAAAAATCTTTAAAAGATCCTATAGAATTTGAATTCGGAAATGAAGAAGAGTTTAGCATTAATGATTTGAATCAATGTTTAGAAAAATTACAAATCCTTTAATTCATTCTTTAAAATACTATTTGCTTAAGTTTTTATGATTGAAGAATTTTCTATCAACAATATTAACCAATTTTGTAAAGTGCAACAACAAATCATAACATGGCTTAGTGAGCTTGTATGGAACGATAGTCAATCAGATTATAATCCATATTGGTATGTTAAACAGTATGAAAAAGTCAAATTACGACCAAAAAAATGTTAAGTTGTGGAGATAGTGGATATAGATGCATTATTAGAAGATATTTTGGATCCAACTACAGAAAATTCATGAGCAGGAATAATTTTAATGAAACTTTATATAATTAGAACAACACGTAAATGGAATCAATCTGAAACATTGTTAGCACAAAAGATTATAACTTATTTAAATAGACCCCAATTTCCTCAATTCTATAAACAGCCAATGTTGGGATTTTTATCAAATGAGCATACAATTTGTAAACTTGTTGCAAATGATAATAATAAAAAAGATTAATATCTTCAGTAATTGCTCATATAGTTGTATTACATGTTTCTATTTCTCAAAATTCTTCTCCATTGGTTACATATATGCAAGCATTACAAACATGCCAAGATGATTTTATTTTGGCACTCCCTTCCGATGAGCTAACTGTTATCACAAACGTAATGATAGAGGACACTTATCACCATAGAATAACATCTATATAGAATACACCAAGAAGTATCAGTTTTTTGAATCTATAACCAGTTAAATAATTAAGCAAAATGTTTGAAATTAACTATTAAAAATTTTGTTAAAGATATCAATGTAAATTGTGGGGAAATATAGTTTGTTATACCTTGTGGAAATGTAATAATGCCTAGACGGTGTATAGCTATAAAGGAGAAGTCAGAGACAGTTCTTTAATTAACTGGCTAAAGGAAATACGCATTTAGACATTGAGTCATTAATGCAACAAAGAGATGCAATCGATCAAAGAGGTTACATTGTGAAGAAAAAAAACCAGAAAATTTCTACAGAATTAGATAGCGTCCTATAGAATTATTCATCTTTTTGTACATGCAATTATTGATATACAGACTCCATCAGAAGTTATAGTAAATTTATCAAATACAATATAAAAAGAAATATTACTAATCTTAATAAAACAGAAGGTCTGGTTGCATTTGGTCAATAATGATTAAGATGCATTAAAGATTATGTTATATTTTGGAGATGAACAATTAGCTTTAGTTTTACACGCAATCTTTCTGAAATGACTCAATAGCCATTACAACAACCAGCAAGGTTAACCTCACCTATTGAAAGAGAAACTTGGGAAATTCAATTTAATCATAAATATATTTGCCCTAATAGAAAATGCAATGGGAACTGAACAAATTTTTGTAAGCTATTAGAAACAAATATGAAAATTGTTCAACAAAAAACTAAAATGAAATATGAAATAAACAATCAATATTGTGAAAATTACTTGCCCTGATTGTGGCATCTTGTTTGAAATGCAAATGTTAATAATTTCTGAGCATATTATTCGAACAATGAAGAACATATAAAATCTACCCATTTATGGCTATTTTTTTACGGCATGAAGATAATTTGCAATTATCAAATAATCTATTTCCAATTGTAAAATTTGTTCAAATTTTATCTCAAGTCTTTCATATCGAATTGAAAAACAGGAGGCAACGACAATGACTTTTTGACAATTTATTCTTAATGAAAGCAATAGTGATAAAACTCATAGAACATTAAATAAAGCGTTTGCTAATTTCACAGATTCATAGAATAAACTGACTTTATATATCCAAAGATTTCAATGTCATTTCTTACAATCAATGCCAAAAATGCATGGCAATATTCCTGTTGTTTTTGGATTATTAGAACTAGTTAATAAAAGTTTATTTTTGTGTGCTATTATAGATTTCTTGGTTCAGCTCCAAAATAAGTTATTGAAATCCCTTCAAAAACATGTCAATCCTTAAATTTCCTAGAAAAATAGACATTCAAAATAGTGATAAAAGACACAATCAATCTACATATCATTTAAAGGACCAAAAAATATTATCTTTTATGATAGAAATTCTGAGATCTTCAAATTCAGTCAAAATAGACATTCATTCAAAATAATGATTAAAGATACATATCATTTAAAGTCAATTACTCTCGATAACGCAAGACTAAAAAATATTATTTTTTTATGTAAAAATTCTGAGATTTTCAAATTCAGCCAATTTGATCTGAGAGCTAGTCATTGTTATGAAATCCAGTACGATTACATAAGACTGAAGCAGAACTAGCATTAATGTTAGTTTATAAAAATCATTAATTAAACCTGATGAACAAGTACTATACTTAGAATCTTTTGTATATCACAAAGAAATGTTTAACAATTTTTAATGAAATTTAAAATTCAAGAAATATTTCCGAAGATAAGAAAGCAATATTGATAAAAGCTAGAGAAAGAAGATCTGTATTAAAAAAATTTTAATAGTTATATACTATTGCTAAGAATTGGTCTACAACTAAAGCATATAGTTGCATTATATGAGTTAATAAAAGAACATGTAGATATGTTGTTGCTACATGTATTTTTCAAAATATCATAAAAAACTTGATGATTCATTGCAGCATGATATTTTAGATACTATTGATCTTGAATTATTAGAACAGGGAGACCAAGCCAAATCAAGTAAAAATTTGCACATTTTTTCAGCTTAAGCATTTGCTATGACATTAAAAAGGTTTAATAATAAGAATTTAATTACTAGTGAGAACATAATTGAAACAGAGGATTTGATATATTTTTTGGCAAAAAATAAAAGTTTAGAATGTTGGCCTAATTAGGTAAATAAGACTATCATTAAAAATAAATTTCTTACATCTTTACAGATTTCACACACATTTGAAACTTATCAATTTATAAAAGAAACTATTGAGGTAATTTATTAATATTTACACTATATAGTTATTAAATTTGAACATTAACATAATTTATAAGCTAATTATAAAAAACCTCTAAGCCATAATCAAAAAGGAAAAAAAAATACTAAATAGAGGTTAATAGATATTTTAAACATCAATATGATAATTATTTATTGCATACTTTGAATATATAGTTTATATAATCTGCCTATTTGATGAAGGATTTGAGAATGAAAATGAAATAATTGTAATTCGAACACTTTACTTTTTTTTTTTACTTGCAATTAAAAATCTTAAATTCTTTTTTTTTAATATATATAATATTATTTTATTTTAAATATATATAATATTATTTTATTTTAAAAAGAAGTTTTACGCGGGATATATTGATTTACACTTTTGTGTAACATATACTCGTTTAAGCATTACGGTTAGAGGTTTATAGTTTATGCAAAATTTTGCAAGGAATACTTTTGTTAGAATTTCAAGAGCTGTTTTATAACCGAGATTTTGAATATCAATATACCCGTGTACATAGCATAGTGTATAAATAGAAATACTCTTTCAAAAAATAAATTTTAAAAATATTATATTTTATTATTATTATTATTAATTTTTTTTTAAATCGCAAAAAATTATTTAGTTGTTAATTTTAAATTAAATAAGAGCTTAAAAAGCATCAAATGAAAATTTGTATTAAATATATTTCTTAAACCAATACAGTATACAAATAATATTTCAATATATTTGTTTTTAAAAATGTTATTAAATTCTTTTTTACGATGTAGTTCATCAATGCTTTTTGAATCTTTTAAACATATATACAGTATTTGGCATCTTTTCTTAAAAGATTTATCATAAAATTTTGCTTGCACTTTGGCGAGAATGTGAGCCACTTAACTTTTTTGATTTTATTAGTAATTTCAATAAAGTTGTTTTTCAGTTTTACTTGTTTATTAGTTGGTGTCTTTTCTTTAATTATGACTAAAATCTTTTTTTTGTTGTGACTTAAAAATTTTTCCATTGATATGTTTAAATTTCTGCTTGTAATATAATGACAATTTTAATACATTCAAACCTTTTTATAATCACATCCATTGTTTAAAGAATTTTTGCTTATAGAGAGTTGTGCTTAAATAGAGCTTATGTATGCATCTCAGCAAAATTTATATTCAGCAAAAATTGTATCTTTTATCTTTGGAAATTTTATTACTTTAAAAAGATGTATTTTTTGCGTAGTACTGTATTAGGTTTTATTTCTATAATAAGTCGTATTTCTTTAGAAAAATTTCTACTTTACTCATATATTGGTTTCCTTTATTCACACCTTTTCCTCTTATTGTGAAACAAGGAACTTTGCACATTCCAGAGTCTTTATCTTTTATGTGGATAACAAAATATTTTTTCTGCTTCCTCGTTTGAATATCTAACAATATTGACAAAAAAAAAAAAGATAGCCATAAGTAAATTTATATCTATTGGAATATACCATAAATTATATGAAATATTAGTAAATAAAAATTAATTCAATAATAACTAAAAGCATACAATAATGGTTAAATTTTCTTGGTAAAATAAGTTTCCGGTTTTTTTTTTTTTAGAAATGATGAAAACAAAATAACCATAAAAGAGCACTGATGGCAATAATTCCGTAGCCTAAGTATGTATGAGATATTTCATAACATTGGAATCGAGATTAAATTTTCTTTGAGCGAATAGATATATAGAAATATGATTCCATTGATCGATCCATAAATAACCTAAAACGCGAGAGTTATTATTGCTTTATTATTATTATTTTAAAAAAAGGTTTAATCATTAAACTTACACTTTACGATAAAGCCATAACCATCATCAAATCATTTGTAATACCAATCAAATACGTAATCACAGTTTTTATATCTAATTATTGTAGCTGCGCGACGCAGTCGCGCTAAAACCAGGAATGTAGTATGATACGTCTTAAAATTCAAATTTTCTAAATAGAACCTAATATTTACATTATTTTATTTTTCTTCTTAATAATAAATGTAAGTCGTATAATTACTATTTACACGCCAAATCGACACATTAAGCTCAAGTTATAAAAGAAAAAGAAAAAGAAATCCGTTATTTGATGTTTTACATCTAATAACAACACACTTTACTTTGACTTTAATGCGCCCACAAACTGAGCCCTTTCGTGGCCCAAAGCCAGATACTTTTTTATTTGTCATGTGAAACGATCATCCTATAATCTTTCGGATCATAGTATGATACCTGCCAATAAAATTGGGAGTTTTCTTCTTATTTACATATTAATTATAGTGATTTTAGTTATAATTCTCAACTTCTTATCGATTTCATATTATAAAACAGAAACAATGCCGATCTGCGCGTTCATTAATCGACTGCTCATTATTTTGGATACGTCTATGTGCTTTATTTCGAAATAAGTGTTGATTTTATCGAATCCAATATAGCCAATCTTCTATAAATGCATGTAATTAGGAAAAGTGCACTTACGGAATGCGTACTTATGTAATTTATATATGATGTTACATGATATTGGCAGATCAAATGATGTGCAATTATAGAAAGTACTTACGTATCAATCATACTTTTAAACAATATGATAAAGATACAATCATATGAGACCAACTACAACAACCTAAATTTGCTGATCCTACAATATTTGAAATATAGCACGCTGTGCTCTAGAGCTGGACCTATCTGGGAAAATTCTATATAGATATAGTAAATATACTCATAACAAGTTCTTATAACTACTACAAATGAATAGCTAAAAATAAGAAAAAAACTGAACTAATGATATGTGAAATGAACTACAGAGAGACCTCTCTAAATGCACCCCCTCGGGACTGAGCCCAAGTGTGCATTTTTAGAGGGTGTGCATTTAAAGAATTATATTAAAAAATCAATTTATTATGCTATAATAAATCTGTATAACTGTTTTTTATTTAATAGTATAAATATATATCGATATAAAATATAGTATAAAGAACAGGGATGGCACATCACTATGTCCAATTGGTTTCAATTTTTTTTGGATATATGTCCATTTTCAATCGGACATATGTCCAAAAAAAATTGAAATAAATTGGACATAGTGATGTGCCATCCTAGATAAAAAATATACATATCGATATATGTTATATAAATATATATAGCAACATAGATCGTCAATTTCTGTATGATGATTAGCAAATATTTTATATTATAAAATCACATAAAGTGCATTTAAAGGAATAACTTACATATTTCAGGGCCAAACACATACTTGTATGAGTCTTGCACGTGCAGAATATAGAGGGTGAATTTAGGGTCTAAGTACCAAGCTTGGGACTGTGCTAAAGGGTGCATATAAAGAGGGAGTGCATTTATAGAGGGTGCATTTTAGTGATGCCACTGAAATTGATTTTTGAAAAGGCCTATTTCATCTTCATTATAGAAAATTAAAATTTTTTATAAGGAAGAGCAAATAAAATTTATATAGATATGTTCCTTATAATTTCGTCTATTCAAAAAAAGTATCAAATAATTTCATCTTTCAAGTAAAATAGGTCAAAAACAATTTCGGCTTCAAATTTTAATTTCAGGTTTTAGAACCTGAAATGCTTTCATCCTCATGTATAGTCTCTCTGTACTAGATCAGCAAGCTATCTATACTGAATAGGTTCTTAGATAGCTGCTGCAGCATAAGCAAAATGGAAGCAGCTCGAATAAGAATATTATACTACAACCGTATAAGAACAATAAACTGGTCATTACCAGAATTAGCAAAAAAGATTAGAAATATTTATTTTGTTCTTCAGGAACATAAGATATTAAATTTATGTTCCCAAAAAATTTTAATGTTTCTATAATAAAATTAATAAATATTCACTCTCTTTCTCTAAATTTAGTGTTCCTAAAAAGGGGGTCATCTAAAGCCATGTACCTACGTGACATTTTCGTGTAAATCAACCAAACGGAGTCACAAAATTTTATTTACACAGATCAGCCCAAAGAAGTCAAAAAACAAAAAAAAATGCAAGAACATAAAAATGGCATTCTAAACCTACCTTGGGCCATTAATAAAAAATGTCAGAAAGGTAATTTTACCTATATTGGCCCTAACCCTAACCCTAAACAGTCTTTGATATGAATTTTAACTAAAATTTCAAAAAATCACGTGGGTACATGGCTTTAGTCATCCCCCTAAAAAGGAACATAATTTTAAATTTAGTGTTCCTAAAATTTTTTAAATGTTCCAGGAATACTAGAAACATTAAATCTTTAATACTGGCCAGAATTAATTGCTATTTGTCTAGCTTTATTAATAGCCTCACTATACAGGAAAGTTTTAATTTTCTCAAACAATAAGGTGGCAATTGTAACTACATAAGAGGGCTTAAACAAGTAGCCAGAAGGTGTGGTTAAATTAAAAACAGAAAGATCATTGTAAGAATAGTGGATCTAATAAGAACCAATAAGTTAGAGGTCAACTTTATAAAAGTTAAAGCACATGCAGGTGATAATTAGAACAACAATATGAATAGTATTGCAAAGAGAGGTTTGGCAATAAACAAAACCTTGAATATAATAAAACTGCCTAATTTCAAAGTATTTTTTTAAACTAATAATATAAAATCATGCAAAATAGAGAAACCGAAAGTAATAGCAGTTCTGGAAGGAGAAGAACAAGAAATCAACTTCAAGCTTGAAAAAAATTAAAAAATCAGAATGGTCGCAATGCAATTTATTAGATAAAAGTAAAAAAACATTGCTTTCTGTTGAAGTATATCCAAAATAGACTCACAATAGTGGACTTTTTACACAAGAAAAACTCGAATATATGGGCCCTCTGATCACGGTTTTGAGAAAATCGGCAAAAACTATTTTGTTACACAAATCAAAACAATCTAAAATTAGGTTATTCATGATTAACAAACCTGTTTAAACAGGATTATTAGATCTGTAGATTCTGTATTACTATCAGTAAATCTCGGTAAATCTATTTTTAGATTATAGTGTCAAAAGATTTAACTATTGTATGCAAAAATTTATTAAGTGATCAGACTTTTATTATTAAGTAAAAAAGATTGGGCCTAAAATTTTACACCTAATCAATCAAACAGGTCAATTTTCAAAAAATAGACAAATTCCTTGGTTTCTACTTTTGAAGGCCCATATACCTCTCACCAAACTGTGTTCTCTGTAATAAAAGTGTTGCAGAAGCTTTGCAGCATCTTATAACATATAAAAAGTTATAAAACAAATGGTTCAAAAGCAAAAAAAAGATTTTAGCTACTTTAAAGCTCTTTTTGAGGACTAAAATATCAACTAGTAGGGCATAAAAAGTTAAGTAAAATTTTTTTGAAAGATCATTATAAAAAAAGGACAAAAATAATAAAGGGTCTACTAAGAAAAAAGAGTATTCAAGTACTAGGCATACAAATTGAATCATATAGAATTGCAAAAAGAATTATAGAAGATAAAATTTTCTTGCTAAAGAACTATTTTTTAAGTTGTTATAAAAAATTATATGCAAGAAGATTATTATATAAAAAAGACAAAATGAAATAAAAAAATTTAGCAAAAACAATTAATCAAAACAAGAATATAATAATATCCAAAAGAGCAAAAGGAGTAGAAGGTTCAATAATACAAGTTATAGCTAAATAAGAACCCTGAACATCTAGTACAAAGGTCATACATTATGTATTTTAGCAAAAACTCCTAAAATTTGAGAAGCAAAAAAGTTTTTGGCAATTATCTTGGTATCTAGTAGTCCAATTTGAATAAACTTTTTTTAAAATAAAGTTTTAGTTAGTGCATTTAATAAAAAAAGTTTATTTAATTCTAATTACTGAATCAGAAATTATTTAAGTAAATATAGTTTTGTTATTTTTAGCAAATTAGATTAAAATTGGCCAAAATTCAGTTAAAATCTATATAAAAGATATCTGGGGTTCTGCTAAAAAATAATAAAAAGAGCAAAAGTACAAGAACTCTAAGATAGAGTTATTTCGACATATATATCAAATAGAATAAAACCCTTTTGTATATATTTAAATTATTTGATATAGCATACAGTATTTGTTTTCAAATTAGTATTGGTATAGCAGATTATATGTGGGTGTTTTGAGTAATACATAGATGATATAACTTATTAAATTAGAATAGATTCTATATTGTAATTATAGGCACAGTTTTAATAAGAGTATTAGCAAGACTGGCTAAGAGTTTAAAATATATATATAGTCAACTCTCTCTAATCCGAACTGCCGGAACTGCTTTTTTTTACTATGTAAAAATTTGGAAAAGTTTAGTTTTTAAAAAGTTATATATAGCTTATCCGAACTTTATAATAAAATTTACAAATGTTCTAGGAGATTTTGTTCAGTTTAGAGAGAGTTTAATAGTGTTCAGTTTAGTGAGGTTTAGATTAAAGAGAGGTGACTGTATAGTTGTCTTTCTTTAATCCAAGCCTCCCTAATTTGAATTTTAATAAACTCTATAAAAACTAAATACATAACTCTAGAACATTTGTAAAAGTAGAGGATATATAGATTATTGTCTGAAGCATAGCAAGAACTTACCAGTTACAGTAAACTTGAATACACATTTATACAATATTAGTCAGCAACTACCATAAAATTTGAGGATTGATAGTTTCCATAATGATCTCTAGTCAGTGTAACAATTGTCTAATAAACTGTATTCATTGTTATACATGTGCACTATTTGCATTAATTAAAAATTATATATTAATATTTTTTTGTTTTCACTTAGAACCTATATCAGATTCTGATTTCCTAGTTTTTAATAGTTTTATATAGTATTTTGAAATTTTAATATAAAATTAATATATGCTACTAATAAAACTTTTTTAAATTACTACTAATTTTTATTAAAAAAATATTTACAAAATATAAATAAACCAATTTATCTATTACGGTAAATTTTGAAATATTTTTATATTTGGTCTGTGGGTCAATAGCATAGTAGTTGTGCTCTCAAATTATTAACTATTTCAATTGTAAAATCGTTAGTTCAAGCCCTACTGGAGGACTATATGAGGTCATGAGATAAATGAGCTAAACTAGGATGCTAGGACCACGATTAGCAGCTTAGCTATATTAGAAACTGTGTATGGAAGGTTCATAAGAAAGAATGAATACCTCTAGTGAAAATCTGGTTGAAATACAGGTTGGATACTTTTAGTAAAACTCTGGTTGAAAAGAAAATTAGTATATTTCTGGTTAAATCCTTAGTTGTAAATAGGTCTTCTAGATTTAATTTGGTTATGAACAATTTAGAAGTATGTCATACCAATCTAATGAAGAAAGGGACTGCAGAATCTGGGCTTAGAAAGACCTGCTCTCACCCAAAATGGAAAGATAACTAAAAAAACTTTGAAAAGGTTAGGATGGAAGGTAAAATACTGAATGGCTAGCAGTATAGAACTACTATAGAAGCCAATATATTGAAGTCCTTTATAAAGAGTTAGATAGAAAGTAGAGTATTCTGTTTCTCTCTTAGGATAAAATTTCTAGAAAAATTGAATTGGGTCAGAAGCTAATAATACAACCAGACGGTATGATAAGAATAGAATGGTTTGAAAGAACTAAGTATAAAATTATGAAGGTATAGATAGTTTATAGATTGTTAGAATAAATTAGAAATTACCAGTAGATTATGTAATAAATATGGGGCCCTTTGGGTCCTCATAATTAATACAAATAAAATAAAAAGTGCACCAAATGTACTCTAATAGTAGTAAGCTAGAAGGTTAAAAAAATATAATATATATATTATTATATTTTAAAAAAATATACTTGTATATATTACAAAGTTTTTCTGTATTAGCCCAAAATTTACTATATTGCACAAAATTTCTAATTCTGATTGGTCAATTTATATAAATTTATAAGTTAAATTTATTACTAAATTTTAATATCTAATCTTTTACTAAGATTTTTAACTATTTTTAATATTTTTACTATTATTAGAATTAGAAAAACCTGCTCTACAAATATTTTTTAAAAAATAAAATTAGTTTACTTAGTATAAATTTTTATAAAATTAGATACAAAAAAATTTACTATTAAATTTATATATAATTTTAAAATAGTACCCTCTATTCTTAAATTTTATTATAAAGTTCAGATTAGTATTATAAAGTTCAAATTAATATATAGTAATTCTTTGAAAACTAAATTTTGGCCAATTTTATTTATAAGAATATATAGTTTAGTATAAATAGAATGTATGAAATTTTATTAATAAAAATTTACTACAAATATTATTAATGATAAAAATATCAATAGTTTATAGAAAACTAGTTGTATTTGTTTCAAATAGGACTTTTTAGAAACTATTTAAAAACTGGTCCAAAAACTAGTCCAGGCTGTATATTATATATATAGATTTAATTTAGTATAAATTAAGGGTAGAGAATACCTGATATATAGATTTTTGTTATATAATTTGGTAGTACAGAACACTGGATATCTCTAATATAGTTATAACTAGATTTTGGCCATTTTTAATCTAATTTGCTAAAAATAATAAACCTATATTTACTTAAATAACTTCAGATCTAGTAATCAGAATTGAATAAACTTTTTTTTGTTAGATGACCTCACTGAGAGTTTTATTTTAAAAAAGTTTATTCAAGCTGGATTACTAAATGTCAAAATAATTGCCAAAAACTGTTTTTTTGCTTCTCAAATTTTGGAGATTTGCTGAAATATATAATGTATAACCTCTGTACTAGATATCTAGGGCTCTAATAGACAATTTTTTTTTTAAAACTAAGAAAATGTTATTAAGCAAGTTATTTTTAAATTTATAATAAAGGTTGTAGAATAAATTTTTCTGATTCTAACAGTGTTAAAATTATTAACATTGGTTAAATATTTTCTAAGAAATATATATTTGAAGATTTGGTATTACAGGACTCTAAAATATATATAGATAGGTTAGGTTTTTTATATAGATCTGATCTTTTTTATATATAGTAATTTATTTGCTTATTTTTAAGTTTTTTGCTGATTTTTTTATTTTTAGTAATTTTATAATAAACCTGACATATCATAATAGGGTTCGTATTATTTCACTGACAATCACTTCACCGACATAACATTTCACCGACAAATACTCACCGACAAGTTCATTTTACCGACAGTTTGTTTCACCGAAACTCATTTCACTGACAAGTTTTTTTTTCAAAAAGCACACAAAATTTAGCCCTAATACTACCTAATTCTACCCTGACCCTAACGACAATGACCAGAATTACTTTGTTGGTGAAATGAGCTTCGGTGAAATAAACTGTCAGTAAAATGAACTTGTCGGTGAATAATTGTCAGTGAAATGTTATGTCAGTGAAGTGATTGTCGATTAATTGATTGCTACCCATCATAATAAACCTGACATATCTATATATATTTCAGGATTCTGGTATTACCATATGTTAACAAAAATCATATAATGATCATATGATGTGAACTAATCAAAATTAACAATTTTGTATAACTACAAAAAATTTAGATTAACTACAGAGAACATTACAATATATACAAGTGTATTTTTTAAAAAATATTTTATTATTAAAATTTAATTATTAAAAAGAGCATATTTTAATCTACAAAGTACAAAATTTTAATAAAGGTTAAATATTATTATAAAAGTTTTATTTTTTTTTACGTTTTTAAGGTTGACTGCATAGCTGGAGTAATTTATTAGGAATTATAATAATTTGATTACATGAATGAAAATATAGCTAGCTACACATACACTTTTGGTATCTAATTTAAGTAGTCTGTTCAAAGGTTCTATACTAGCAGCCATACTTGCAATCCAACTATAAGAATTGTCTATTTAAACCTTCTGATCCATGCTACACCTTATCCACCAGTATCAACAAGTTACCTCTGGCATTTTACCAAAAATGATCCCAGTTTAGGACTACCTGCTCTAAGTCAGAAGCATCCCTGCAATATAGCCTACCTCCAGGACCCAAAGAACTCTGATACAACTCAGATTTAAGTTTGTATAATTTTAGCAGTATTTTTGTCAATTAAATATATAAAATAGAGCAAAATTTGAAAATTTACTATATAAAAATGCAATATTTGATGAATTTCTATGCAAAATTTTCTTTTTTAGAATCATCTGAGTTGTATCAGAGTTCTTCGAGGTCCTCTACCTCCTCGGACAAGTCCCATTTCTTGTTCAAGCAGAATTTATACACCATGCCTTTATAAGGTTCATCAATTCCAGCATTCATCTTCTTTTGGTAGCACCATCAGAGATCTACTCTACCTCCCTATTTAGGTCTTGCCAAGTGGGTTTCTGTTTTTCCAGTTCCCTAGATTTGTGGTATAACAAATACCATTGTGCTGTAAGCTTCCATTCAAAATGGTGAAACCAAGGTTACAGGTTTTTTACCCAACTGATATACGCCACAGTTATCTAATACAGGCCTAACTTCAAAACATTGCTAGTGTGATTCGAACTGTCAACCTGCCACTTGGGGTGACAACTTGACAACTTCTCTAAGTCACCACACCCATCATAAAAGTTTTATTTCTAATTTCTATATAAATTATTTGTACTACCAAAATTATATAATAAATAATCTACATATTCTTTACTCTTAAGAACAATACTTTATAAATAGTAGTAATTTGCAAATTATAAGATCATCTAAAGCCAGATATGTTCACATAATAGAAAGCCAATTAAATTATAAAATTTGATTTTTATAAATCAGTCTAATGAGATAAAAACAAAAAAAAATAAAAAATATTGAAAATACAAAAATAAATCTAAACCTGTTTAAAAGCATTAATAAAAAATGCTAAAAGACAACTTTACTTATAAGTTGAGCCCTAATACTAACTTCTAACTAACTCTTATTCTAGTTTTAATTAAATAATCAAAAATATATAAATAAATCTGGCTTTAGCGATGTTCCAAATTAGACAATAAATTTTTTTTTATATCAAAGTTCTCACTCTGGGTAATGAGTTTATTTAATCAAGCTTGTGGATCAAGAGCACCTCTTTGGGTACACGACATTTGTTACATGAATGAGGATACACTAGCTATATGTACAACTTTTGGTTGTCTAATTGAGATAGTCCACCCAAGGGCTCATAAGAACATAAATTTTAAAACAGATTTCTAACACTAGCCCAAACTCTACTCTAACTCTATCAGACAAAAACAAAAAAGCATTCAAAAAAATTTTAAAATTTTATATCAAGATAGGTCAAAACAGGACCCCGAACATCTCTAATATAGGTCATAAATAATCTGCATAAAATTTGGAGGTTTTTGCTACCCCTAAAATCAAGTAAATTTGCTGAAAATTCAATTATTACATATAAATTTTTAGTAATTTGCTAAAAACTAAATTATCACATTTATTTTTATAAATCAAAATAATATATATATTTTTGAGTGCTGAACAAATTTTCTAGAGCATAAAGTTAGAATCAATTAGTAAAATTTGGAGAATCATAAAATTTTTTAGTATTTTTACTAATAAAATTATATAAAATATTATAATTCTCCAAATTTTACTAATTGATTCTAACATTGTGCCCTAAGAAAACTTGTTTAGCACATAAAAATACATTATTCTGGCATATATAATTTTATATTTCTTAAAAATT
>QKWP01001495.1:39311-60669 GCA_003550325.1 Gigaspora rosea
ATTCTCCAAATTTTACTAATTGATTCTAACATTGTGCCCTAAGAAAACTTGTTTAGCACATAAAAATACATTATTCTGGCATATATAATTTTATATTTCTTAAAAATTTAAGAGAAGATGCTTAATTTTGGATTTTTTGATCAAAAAAGCCAAAATTAAGCATCTTATCTTGAATTTTTAAGAAATATAAAATTATATATGCCGGAATAATGTATTTTTATGTGCTAAACAAGTTTTCTTAGGGCACAATGTTAGAATCAATTAGTAAAATTTGGAGAATTATAATATTTTATATAATTTTATTAATAAAAATACCAAAAAATTCTATGATTCTCCAAATTTTACTAATAGATTCTAACATTGTCCCTAAGAAAACTTGTTCAGCACATAAAAATACATTATTTCGACATATTTACTTTTATATTTCTTGAAAATTTAAGAGAAGATGCTTAATTTGGATTTTTGATCAAAAAATCCAAAATTAAGCATCTTAAATTTTTAAAAATCATAGTAGTACAAAAAAATGAGATAGCTTTATTTTTGGGTATGATTCTTGCAAAATGCAGATAATTTGCTAAAAATAAAATATTACACGCATATAATTGCTGAAATTTGCCAAAATGCTTTATATAACCTTTTTTAAAATTAAACTCAATTTGCTAAAACTTAAATTTGGACCTCAGACCAAATTTTCTGCAATTTGCTAAAAAAAAATATGACATATATCAGAGATGTCCAGGTCCTGTCAAAACTTTAGCATTAGCCAACCTCAGCATTAGCTATAATATTATTAGTTATATAATATCATTTTATACTCCTCTTTCTATATACAGTAAGAGAAATTTAATTGGCTATTATAAACTTATATATTTAAAATAAGATATCAGACTAGGGTGTGGAACAAGTCAGATTAGGTTCCTTTAAACCTGATCCAAATACAATTAAAATGTGACCTGTACCTGACCTGTCATAAAAATTTTTTATTGGGTTCAGATCAGGTCCATTTCAAAACCCAACCTAATCTATCTTGATCTGACCAAATCTGATCTCACATAAATTTGATCAAAAATGGGTAAAAAGTAACTAGACAGCAACTATTTACTATGATTATTATTTTATTAAGAGTAGCTGCGCAATGTATTCATACTAAAACCAGAAATGTTATACATATAAGTACATCTTAATATTAATATTTTCTAAAATAGAAGATATTATTTACATTATTCTGTTTTCTTTTTTTTACTAATAAATTAGATAAATTGAATAGATTGGGAAAATACCAGAAATGTAGTTATGCTTGTATTAACAAAGTGTATTATTAATGCATCAAGAATAGTATTAGCAAAATCTTGCATTTGATTGGGTATATGTTGATGTACTGTGCTAGTAAATACTGTTATATGAGCATACTGAGATAGCTGTAATATTATATGAAATGAAATCAGATATAGCAACCAATAACGGTTTTATTTGGCAGAAGAAAATTCTAAAGAATCACAGGGTGTCATTTTTACATAACACAATTAACAAAGCATTTGGTTTTGAATTTAATATATTAACCTGGACCTCAAAGGGGCTCAGGTTGTGAGCACATTAAATTCAAATCAGATGCAATGTTATTGGATGTGAAATATCTAGTAACAGATTTATTTTCTTTTTCTTTATAATAAATAAATCACTTAGTATAATCAAGTCTATTTGGTATATAAATAGTACTTATATGCATAACATTTTTGGTTTTAGTGTAACTACATTGTACAGCTACCTATTTTTAAAATTATATTAAATATGATTAGGTTTTACAGGTCAATGAACAGAAACCCAAACCCAACCTGATACTTTAATAGACCTGACCCAAACCTGACTCGATTTATTAACAGGTCAATAATTTGAACCTGACCTATATTTGAATCTGACCTGATCTGTCAAACCTGACCTATTCCATATCTTATATCAGACTCTCTTTCTTTAAAATATTACATAATATCTGTCACTACCCTAAGTGATCCTCTAGAAGTACACATTCTTTCTAAATAAATGCTCAAATGCTTGCCCAAATATATGCATGCTCTCTATAAAATGCACTTTCCTTATGGTTTTCTAAATGCACATTATTAACCAAAAGTATGTATTTATAGAGGTGTTACTGTATACAACTAACAGATTTTTTGGATAGTTGAAGATAAAAACTAAATATTTGTTTTTAAACTCAACTTCTATTATAGAATTCCTATTAGCAAGTAGTTTTGATTTATATTTGGTTATATTTAAAAGAAAATATATGTAACTGCATAATTTTTTTTAGAAGTTTTGGATATAAGATATCAATTACAACTAATACATAGTCTATATATACAAACTAAGTTTTTTTTTGCAATCACACTATATTGGATTAATAACAAGTAGCAGTTACATTATATAATTTTGTACTTTATTTTTTTTGTATAAATACTATACTAAAATTTTTAGTTAAAAAAATCTTCAATCTAATTGAAGAGTTTGGGCTTAAAAAATCTTATTGATAACTACTAGCAATGCTATCAACATGAATGCTTGTAATAAAAATCTACTAATATGTTGAAGTACTATTATAAAATATTGCTTTTTGCTAGTTGTATTGTGCTGCATTTATAATTAACCTTGTATTATCAATAATTATCCTATAATTGATCAATTAACTAAAAAAAGTATGAGAATTTGTAAGTTGTATTTATTACTCCTAGCCTTGTTTTAAAAAAATAAAAAATCTTTACAATGAAGAATTAACTTTTTATTGCTAAGATAAATTACTGATAAACTGTGGAACCAGATAAAACTTTTTGTTTTAACATTAAAAAAATTATATAAAACAAATATTTTAGTAGTTCAAAGTCACATATTAAACAACAATATATAATTAACCAAGATTGGGATAATATTAAAGCTATAATATTACTATTTAAGCCTATTTATAAAGCCACCAACCTACTTTTTTTTTTACTCACTCAACTATTGGAAATGTATATATAGTTTTTTTTGTAAATTGTTTCACATCTTACTAAAGCTAAAAATGAAATAATTTTAATAAATTTGCATATATTATTCAAAATTCTTAAAAAGCCTAACAGATATTGGAATAAACTACAATCTTTTTTTTTAGAAGCAGTATTGTTTAACCTATTGACCAAATATTTTATCTTCTGTTCTAATTCTAAAAAAGATAGTACATATCAAATAATTAATGAAACTTATAAAAGCTAAACTATTTTGATAAAGAAGTAAATGCACAGGCTTTTAAAACTAAACACTTAACATCTTTAGCTTTATTATTTTGGAAATTATCTAAAATAAACTAACAATAATATATCAATTAGTTGCATTTTATTAGATGAATATTTGAATATACCTAATATAAATATGGATATTCTTTGCATTTTGAAAATCAAAGTCTTTAAATTTAAAATAGGTACCTTTTGTTAAAATGGCTCAGGATTGCTCAGATAACCAGTGTCCCAAGCAAGCAGGCATTTTTGATTGCCAATACAATAAGCAGTACAAAATTATTTGGATGATAAAAAGGTTTATGCTAGTCTTTGTCTAAAAACATGATTTGATGCTAAGATATTAGAAAATAGATAAACTTTTAGAATAGTATATATTTTGTATGCGCATTTTTTTTTCTTTTAATTTTTTATTAATACAGTCAGGCCTCTCTAAATGCATGGCGAAGGGCCAACAAAAAAGCTTGCATTTAAAGAGGTATTGCATTTAGAGAGGCAAAAATCTATAAGTAATATATGAGTTGGGACCAAGTCAAGCCATGCATTTAGAGAGGTTATGCATTTAAAGAGGTTGCATTTAGGGAGGTCTGACTATATTGATATATATATAGTTTGTATATAATGGTAATAAATCATTACAACATTTATTAGGTAGGACCAGTTTGTAACTATTTTTTGATATGGGTGGACTAATTTCTTAACTAGTCCAGACCCAGACTTTTTAGGGGCTGCAACCAGACTTCACCAGACGCACTACTTAATTTCCTGATTGGTAGCTTTAAAAAAAAGTTTTTAATCTCAAAATAATTCCTAAATTAAAAACTTTACTAAGAAATCAAAAAAGTAATTGGAAACATTTTCTTTAAACCAGTTTTTTTGTTACCAACTATTGAATTTGAATAAACCAGGTTTTATTATAGAAGAAGATCCGGGTTTAATACTTAAATATATTGGGGTCTTGTGTTGTATTTGGACCTGTCAACTATAAAAGTTTTTGCTTAAAGAAACAAATCTTTGTAATTATGCAATTTGATTGGTTGTTTATCACGGGTGATCACGGGTAGATCTATAAAAATTGACCAATGAACTTCTTATTAGTATAAACAGATAAATTAAATTGTGATTTGTGTAGTTTTGTTTAAAAAAAGAATTGTTAAATAATCTTAAGGATATACTGCAAATTTACAAAATGAAATTTGTACACATTTTTAGTAGAACCTTGGAAAAATTACCAACGGGTCATGTTTTTTTGACAAACCGGCTTGCTGGTCACCCGGGTTATCCGTTGATTCGTAAGTCTGATTGGATAATCGAATGATTAATATTAACCGAATTTGATAGTGAACGATCGCCTTACCAAATTTAAATATATCGATTCGATGGGTCACGGATAGAGATTTTTAAACTGGTGTTATGGCATCAACAAGTGACGTAGAAATTCAAAAACGACTCATATCATTTTAACGTAACAATCATAATGATGGTTTTTATATTCGTTATTCTTTTATATACAAATCGTTTTATTAAGATAGAAGTGATAAATCAAATATAATATATATATATATATATACTGATAACGAATAAACTAAAATTAATTTTTTTAAAAAAAATTGATCCAAGTTGTGCATTACAGACAGAATAATCAAATCTTTTCATACTACTTAAATAGTACAACTAAGTCAGATGGCTCTTAAACTTCATAATTATAACTATTCTCTTATTATGAAATCATTGTAAAAACAGCTTCTAACTGACATAATACCAACGCTGCATCTTTTTAGTACATAACCAGCGTCAGAAACGTCTTCAATCTCATCATATGGTACCAATGTAACATATTTTTCCATTTCCTTTCTAATATTATCATCCAAACACAAAGATTGGTCCACACCCATAAAATCTTCATTCCTAAAATTATCATATAAATACCAATATTGGTCCAAACCTATATTATTCAAAAATCTGTTTCGTTTACAGAATTCTATTAGCGCTTTAGTAGTTTTCTTGTCAAGGCCATAAATTAACAGCTTGTTTAAAGATACATTGCAATTATTGAGAAAAATATCAATATATGGTCTTAAAAAATTATCAGATAAGTCAAGATATTGCAAGGTTAATGGCAATATTTCTGCAAACTGTATAACTCGTATTTTTATTTCTTCTTCCGGTGTTCCATTAATACACCATAATGTCCATAATGTGAGGAATTGAAGTTTTTGTAAATTACCAATAAATTCTAAGAGTTGTGTAGAAAACTCAATTTTTGTAATTTTGAGATATGTAATATTTGGGCAAAAGGACTTAAGTGTTTCTATCAATAAAGCTTCTTCCAAAATCTCATCAGAATGAAGTATTAATTTCTGTAATAATGAGCCAGACTTTTCTAAAATTTGTATTATAGTCAATGTATCCAAACTGAAATCGACAATTTCTAAAGTGCTGATTGTAAAATTTAATGTTTTCAACAATTTCGCATCACAACACCTAATGCGAAGTGTTTCTATATTTTTACAATTATTCAGTATTTCGAACTCTGCTCCATAACTACAATGATCTAATACAAGTTCTTGTAATGAAATTTTTTGACTTTCCAACCCTAAAATTATGGCATGAAACTTTCCTGAAAATTGTAGACCACCCAAGCTAAATTTTTTAAGTTGCTTTTGTGATTTAATAATACATGTAGAAATATTAACTAGCGGTTCATCATTGCAAGCATAAAATCCATCAAATGTAAAAGCCTTAATTTTCGTAGTATTTTTTGCCAGGATTCTTAATAATGTAGCAGCACTTTCAATACCTTCAGTGTTTAAGTTCATATTTATATCTAAAGATAAATTTTGGATCTGTGAGAAAAATTGTACATTTTGTTCTAATAAATAGAAAATCTCAGTATTAATTTCATAAATAGGAAAAAATAAATGTAATTTGTGCAAAGTGGCACCACTTTCAACAAATAATTTAAATAATAGATTAACTATGCGATACACTGATTGCATATAATTGGATGTCGAACTAACATATTGGAGATTAATCCATTCTTTAACTTTACTTTCCAGATTGGATAAATCGAAAACCTTTAAAAATCTTGCATAATCAAATAATGTTTTGGGAAATTCTGGTTTTATTCCACATTCTTTTAAACAGCGTTTTTCATTTTCACCAAGAGACGAAAAGTAGTTAGAAATGAATAATGGATTTTGTTTGAATGAAAATGGATCTTGCCAAAGAATAGGAATTGACATTTTGCACCAATGTCGATTCACGAGTGCGCACGAATATAAGGAAAAAAAATTATTATTTAAATTATTAAGAATAATTTCCATTAATTCGGACATATCGTTCATAATATTTTTGATGCTATGAATTTTGAATTTTGTGCTAGATTAACGAAAAAGTATTTAAGTCCTTAATGTTACACGTATTGTACATACGTGCCGTACATACATATTTTAGATAGTGCTCCCTAATAAAGTTGTGTGTTATGATTTAGAACAATATAATAACGTTTTTTTTGTAAAGGTAGGTTGATTTTTGAAATTTGATTTGTAAACATTCGGGGACTAGCCAAAAAAAAAAGCTTATCGCTGTTGTATAGAAATTAAATTGTAGATCATAAAAATCATAAAATCACTCGATTACCAGTACGATCACGGTTCATGTGTGAAAGGCATGTTTTCAACTTTTTAGCCGTAGCCAATGATAATTTTGAAAAAAAATTCTATTTTAGTAGGAGTAATGACTCTCTTTTGATCGTTTTTTGGAAGGAGTTAAGATTTTTAATGCCATATGATATAACTCCATGTGTAGATCACGCATTATGACGCAAAGTTGACGTTTCTGATTATTATTATGACGTAAATGACGTTAAATTGATTTCAAATTTTATGCCGTAAAAAAAGAAGTTCTGGTCATGATGAATTTGTCAAATAAGCTTATCAGTTGACGGCAGCCCATATAATTGGTTAATTTTGGTAGGTCTACCCGTGATTGCCCGTGATAATTAGCCAATCAATTACATAATTTTATATTACAGTACTAAAAAATGACAAAACTTCGCATAAAGAAGCTTACAAACTAATAAATACACACAAAAAATGGATAACTTATATTTAGAGAATAGATAGATATGCGTAGAGTGGATAAATGTGATATCTGTTACCAATAAGCCCAAACTTACAGTATTAAAGAATCTACGTACAAGACAAACCAAAACTATTAATATATAGTGGACAAACCAAATGCACTACAAGAACAGAAATATTAAGACCGGACCTTCTACTACTAAGAGCTTGTACCTATTCAAATTAAATGGTTAGAAATAAAAGTTTAACGCAATAAAATAGCTTTATATGAAAAAGTTTCCAATTACATTTACTCTACAATATGGCCTAATAAACGATATGCATACTTTATCTTCTAAATAAAGTTTTTGGGATTACTGATTATTTTGTACAGTAAATTAAATATTCGGAGTGAAAAATGGCATTTGCAGTGAGTTTTAATTAGCGAAACGTTACGTTCCCAAAAGTACTTTAAAGTGTATAAATAAGTTACCCAGGCAATGGATTGACATCAGCCAATCAGACGAATGTCTCCCTATGAATGGAATCACGAATTTAAGAAACTCATGCAAGAACCCAAATTTCCGGGTCGTTGTGCATTGGAATCCTGGTCGACTTGATCGGAATTAATCAATTTTTTTGTAATAATCGATGATTTTTGGCAGTTCCATTTAGCTGATCCAACGTCGATTTATAGATTTGCATTCAAGAAATTTAGTAAGCTCTTCAATTGCATTGTTAGATAAAAATAGAGTCACAACTTAATGACACACCAGCAAAAGATGAGTCAGTCGCTAGACTTTTGTGTAACCTACGATCGAGCTTAGTCGAAAAATTTGGGCGAGTTGGATTTAAGGCCGTAGGTATGTCTTCATCCACTTGTCTTTGTTCTTCAATCACTTCACAATTCACTAGTGATGGGCAAATCCCGATTTTTTCAAAAATCCCGCGCGGGATGCGGGATCCCGCGCGGGATTCGCGGGATTCGCGGGATCGAGTAGAGTTTCGGAATTTTTCACGATTAATAAATATATATATATATATATCATCACTAAGAATGTAATTTTTCGTTAAAATAATAATCATTTCTTATAAATCTAACTACATTTATTACAAATAAAAATTCTTATATAAATTTTACCTACTTTTAATACATTTGGATCTTATAATTATTAAATTCATCAATTCAGATTTGCCTTAATTTTATCAATTTTTAAAATATTATTATATAAATATATATTTAAAAATCATAATGGTAACAAAGCGAACAATCATAAGCGTATAAAAAATTATAAGTAATCAGGTGCATAATCAGGTATAAATGTACATACGTACAAAAACTTATAACCAGGTTATATACATACAAAAATTCATAAGCGACTCATAAGAAATTCATAATCAGCTTATAATTTCTGAATTACATAACTGAATGGCTCGAATTTTATTTAACTTTATCATTCATATTAAATAATCACTGAAATTGGATATTTTCTCCCATATGGTACACAATATTCTTGGTGTATTATTCGTGCAAGACATTAAAAGTCTAGATTGCCACTTTATTAATCATGAAAATTTAAAAATTTATTTCAACGTACAGTTTGCGCATTATCTATGTACGCACGTATATATATGTGGAACGAAAATAAATAAAAGATATTTTTATGTAAATACATCAAATACTAATTAGGAATTGGCCCACTTATGTTAAAGCAGGCCGGATTATTTGTTAATGCGGGCCAGATGATATGCTAACGCAGGCCAGAAAATCTTATATTAAAAATCCCGCGCGGGAGTTTTTAAATCCCGCGCATCCCGCGCAGGATCCCGCGCAGATCCCGCGCATTGCCCATCTCTAGGCCAGACCAATTTAATTCGATGGTTTACGTTACCCCTCCCTCCTCTTTTTATCTTTCTCCCCTCATACTTATAGAAATCACTTAATAAATTCGACAAAGAATCTGATTGGTCATTTGATTAGACAAACCAATCTAATTCTTTTATTGGATCCATGATAGTGATATGTGTTTAAATGTTTTGAGCAAAGTTTTATCGAATATATAAAATACATGACTTGCATGCCATTTCAATAACAATGAAAAAGAGTTATTGTTTTGGAATTATTATGATTTTTATCATAGTTTATATAAAAACATTCTGTTACAAACCTACTCGACACATAACACGTTTTGAGGTTGAGTTTGCATCGTTGTTTCCTATCATGAATTATTGTAAAAATTCTCATACAAAGTTTGCTCGCAATTTTAATAATCACAATTTATGGTTAGGGTTGAATTACGTAGTTCACGTTGGAATTCTTATAGTTTTCTATCACGAGTTACGGTTACAAACCTTACTATGTGTCGCATAATTTCTGAAGAGCCCTTGCACTTAGCAAAAGGGGTACAATAAATGATGACGAGATACATAATGATTTGAAGCAGCAAAGGTGAAACGAAAATATAATTTGAGTGACTCACGTGATCATGCGATCAATTAGGGTTATTACGGGAATTAGAGAGTTGGGCAGTGTTAATGAGATCAGGTACAAAGGGTACAGTTGCATCCAAAGTAGCCGCCTCTATCTAAAGTAGCACCTAACTAAATTAAGCCCATCTTCATGCATGCATTAAGTCGAACTTTAGTCAGTTGCTATCTTAGATGTACTAATGTTATCCATATCTTAGTTAGGCGAGACCAATTCAATTCAGTAGTTTACATTACCCTTTTCTATTAGTAAATATTTTTGAGAAACACGGTAATTTTAGCCGGAGAACTTAATGCCAGGCAGAATTAAGATTAAAAATTGCAAGGTTCCAAAACTTTCCGAAGAGAAATTGAACGAGCGAGGGAAGCCTGATAATTTCTGATCGAGAAAAAAATTTTAAAGTTTATTATATATGTTCCATTCTCCCTCCCCCTCTTTTGAGAAAGGAATATAACGTAAACTACTGAATTAAATTGGTCTCGCTTTATAGTTAGCGATAAATAACCATTTTAAAACTCCTTATGGTTATGTTAAATAATTATCTTAACGGTTCTTTATTGTTGCCATTCTAACAAGCTCTTTTGGATAAGCATTTAGTGTTTGGATTAGGATGGTTGAGATATGGTTCATGATTCGTGAGACATTTGATCAAATATTATAGTCTTTCATTAACAAACAGCGATGTTTAATAGATAGATGTCACTATAATAAGCTATATATTTTCAAAATTCTTTGTATCAATGCAAATATCAATGTGATTATTAATAATTATTATATAAACTATAAATGACAAGTATGGTTATAAAAAGATAAATGATTTTTTTATGACAAAAATGATTTGTCATATGACAAGGTATCATTTATTTTTAAATGACAATGTGCCATCACTGATCTATGGTATATATAATATTTGGTTTGAAAATAGATTATTTATAAAAAGAACATTTTTATAATATGCTTACATAGAGAATAACTTGACTATAGAGATGTTTGACTGTGGCTATTTTCAAAAAGATATGAACTATATAATAGTAATCAGGGCTATTGAATATTCTTTTAGAAATAAAATGAAATAAATAATAAATTATTGCTAATTAAAATCTAGTTACTTATTATATGATATTCTTAAAAAATGAAAATTATTCTGAAAATTGAATTTTGATTTAATTTGATTTGATTTTTTTTGTTTGGTAATACTATATTAGAATAAATTGATAGTAGTATGAAAATTTTTTAATTTAATATCAGAAATATTCCCTATTTCTAATAGGAATTCATGGATTTTCTGAATTTTAAAAAACTACTTTGATCAAGATTTTAATTTTTACTAACAGTTATACAAAATGTTATGCAGATTACTGATATAGAACCCTGAAGATAGATTAGATATTAGGTTGCTTATTTTTGGGGTTTTTATGCAGATTTTTCTATTTATAGTAATTTTTTGCTTATTTTTGGAGTTGGTTAAAGTGGAGTGAAATTTAGTTAGTGTTAGGGTTACCTTTTTAATGCAGTTAGAAGGTTTTTTATATATAGATATCAAGAATTCAATTTATACAATATATAGATTATATATTAAAATAACTCAGCTTTAACTTACATAATATATACAAACATATATTTAATAGAAAAATGTATTTGTCACTCCCCATGACTGTCACGGGCAATAAGGCCATCAAAATAAAGTAAAATTAGAGTTAGGATTAGGATCAAAATTATTAGAATTAAAGTCAAAATTAATACAGAATTGTGAGAGGATCATTTTTTGTTAGAAGTGCAATAGGTATTATCTTAGTAAAGTTTTGAGTTATAAATAAACCCATGACAAAAAACTGTGCTGCAGAGGGGCAACAAATACATTCCTCCTACTTAATAAAAGTTTTGAGGCATAAGGTTATATAAAATTAATTTTTTGGTTCTTATAATATAAAAAAAAAAAGACTTAACAGGTTGGACTTTTATTTAAAAATTTTTAAAATTTTTTAATTTATAAAATTTAAATTTTAATTTTAAAAAATAATAACCTGGCATTATAGTATTAAATACTAGAATAAATAAAGTAATGATCTACTCACATGAACTTTATTTAAAAATTTTATATATAAATATTTTAAATTTTATAAAATTTTTTAAAAAAAATTTTTGAAATTCCACTTGGCTATTAAAATAAATAAAGATTTTTTCAAAAAATTGTCAAAATATTACCCAGCTAGATTATGAGAACCAAATAATTAAATTTATGTAGCCTAATCTCATCTTAAAAAAATATATATGAATAAATTAGTAATAAAGCTATCTTTGTTTTTTTTTTATTTATTATCTTTTGAAAAAATCAAAATAATTTATTATTATGATCTTTATTAAAAGTACAACATGATCTTTAGCCCATATAATTAATAAAACAATAATACTCATATACTGTACATACTATTAACCTCCTACTTAACTAATTTGTAATATTAATATCCAGAATATATAAAATAAATAAAATAAAAGAGAGCATTAGTATAAACTTTTATTATAAAAGTATGTTAAACAGTATAACAAAGTTCTTTAAATTTAGATCTTACTCATAATATTTTAATCTTTTTTTTGTTAACTATTTTCAGTATTTAGAACTTATATACAGTTACATACAGTTAATGGGACTACCGTAAATGGCCGGATAAAAGATCCCCCTAAATAGTAAACCCACTATGTACTATACCCAGACGCAGATTGCAGGATTTTCTTTAATTAAATGTGGCTCTTTTTAAAATCTAAATTGCATATTATAAGTGCAAAGTGTATATGCTATACGATATAAGCTCTCAGCTGCATACTATACCTGGGATCTATTATAGGTTTTAAAATTGGTAAAATGTAACAGACCTGGGTCTTGTATCCAGTTATTTACAGTAATACTATAATAAATAGTTGCTTCTAAGTAAAGTTTTTTGGGGTTACTGATTATTTTTAATTATTTTTGCACAATGAATAGATGTTTTTTTGAAGTTAGAAATGGCTTTATAATGATTTTTTGTTAGTATAATGTTATATTCTCAAAAAGTACTTTAAACTATATAAATAAGTTATCTAGGCAATTGATTTACATTAGCTAATTAAATGAATATTTGTCTATAAAGCTGAATTTGAGCTAAGTATGATGTTTTGATAAACCCAGTAGATTAGAAAAAAATTATAAATACTTATTTTATATATAAAGTTTCCAAATACCTATTGTTATCAAACTTCAAAAAAAAATCAATATTATTAATTTACTAATTCTTACAAAAAAACAAAACTAAATAAATAAATAAAATAAATAATTAAAAATAAATTATAAAAAAATTTTCTTCACTGTTTATAAAGAAGTTTATAATAATTTTAGTCAGAAATTTAGTACAAACAATGAACTTGAAAAAAATAATAAGAAACTTGCATTTGGTTAATATTTATTAAAAAAAATTAAAAGAAATCTTATCACTATTAGTTGAGAAATCATATAATGAGCTATTTGAAAGTGATTATGAGCTTCTTCAGAAAGAAATATTTAAAACTAAAAAAGCTAAAAAAGCTAAAAAATTTGAAAAACCAATAAGTTATAAGATTAAAGTAATACATTGTATTATTATTAACAATAATAATGATAATAATATAATTCAAAGATGTAATAATTTGGCAAACAGTTCTTTGAAACCATTATCTGGGTATAAGAAATTGATTCTCAAGTTGTACAAGAAGTTAAAGCTAATATTTTAGTACTAAAAATTTGTTTATCATCTAAACTATGATCAAAAAACTATATATGAATTTAATTCAAAAGAAAAGTTTACTGAAGAAAGTAAAATAAACCTATGCCACTATCTATTTTGCAATCAAATAAAATTTTTTACAAAAGATAAAATATGTAAAATGCATACATTGAAAGTATGTAAACACAATTTAAGCTCTATATTTTGGGTTGTTTCAATGCTTAGCAATAACTGAATATAAGTTGCTATCAGAAAAATTAGCTATTGATAATGCATCTTGTTTTATTTGTACAGACTACTTTATAAAAAATGGAGGTCACTTACTAATTTGATCAAAAAAGAGCTTTATACTATTTTTATATATAGAATAAGAACACTATAAGAACAATACAAGACTAATACTATATCAGGCTTGAAGTTTTTTGCCAATTGGATTGAACAAACTACTGAATCTGAAAATAAATCTATAAAGATTAAACTATTAAAAGAATTAAACAAACTTTTTAATAGTACTACAACAAATTTATCTAAAAATACAAGTGATAAATTATCTATAGCATCTTTAATTCCAAGTAGTTTTCTAATATAAATAACATTTGCTATTAAAAAAATTTAAGTTAATAAAGAACAACAAATACTATTAAAAACTACTGCTTTGAAAACATACTTGCTTCTTCTGTATTACAAAAGCAATCTGAACTCAAAAGAAATTATTATTACTTGAAAAATCTGAATTCTTGGATAAATACTATCTAGCTATTAGCCAATTTAGCCAGGAATTCATATAAGGTTCTATTAAATTATTCTACTAGTCCATTTATTTGGAGATAGTAAATAGTAGTAAGCAAATGTTTAATTTAAAATTTCTGCATTAAACCTTCAATGAGCAAATTATTGAAATGTGTTCCTTGATCAGAAAGTATAAAATTAGGACATCCATGTCTACAAATAATGTTTTCATAGATAAAATTAGCAGTTTGTTGAGCAATTGCATTAGGTATGACCTTAGCTTCAGAATATTTGGTTTTGCAACAATTATATATTTATTTCCTTGAACAGTATAAAACAAAATCAAGTTCAATTTTGTTAATAGGTACTTCTACTTTAATAGGATAGAGTAACAATGTTGTCTATATTTTTCTTCAATTTTTGATTTTATTAAGCATTTTGTCAGTTCTAAAATGTGCTTCCAGAGGATTGTTATGCATAAGGTTTAATACAGCTTTGACTTTATGCTTTTGGATTACTTTTAGTGAGTTCTAACTTTTTTTCTTTTTTTTTTTTGTATAATTAATTGTTTTTTATACAAAAATATTGATTTTTCTTTGCAATTATTCTTTTTGAGTTTTTGAAAATTATGAAAAATAGGTTGCTGTTTCTAGTAATATTTTTAAATTTTGATAATATTGTTTTTCTATATCCACTTTTTCAAAGATAGTAGACAACTAAAGTGATCTTAGACAGTGATAACCTTGCTTTTATAAAATATATCCCTTTGAAATAAATTATAATAAAAATTATAATAAAATCATATGAATTTACTATAAACTTTGAGCTAAAAATCCTTCTTAGCTTAATTAATTGTTTAAAATTAAATTTTACAAACATATAAAAAAGGAAAAAAGAAAAATTTGAGCTTAAAAAACCATATCAAAATTTTGTTAATTTTGTACTTTTTCAAAATGTAACTTTGTTAATAACAAAATTTTACTAATTTTAAATTAGCAATTATATGTAAAATCATGCTTTAAACAACTTTACTTATGCAACCAAAATAGATTATCTTGTAAGAAAAATGAGTTATTTTTATACTAAAGTTAAAAATTTTGGTTTGTAATATAAATCTTTTTTTTTTATCAAGATAAGGGGCATCCATAAATAATGTTATACTAGAGGGTATTGGACAAACGATAGCATTTTTCTCAATAAGTAGAGAGGTAGTAAAAAAATATAACGTAATTTTTTAAAAAAAATTGTCTAAAAATTAAACCAGTCGTCTAAATTTAATGATTATGGTACTATTCTATTCATCTCAGTAAGAAGAGTCGAATAGTACCAATTTCATTTTATTTGGATTACTGAATCAAAAGTTATTGGGTTATTATGTTTTCTTATAAAATTACTATAAAATCAATAGTTTTTTGTTAATAACTTTTGATCCAGTGATCCATTTGGTATCATTGGATTTGTCTTACTGAGACAAATCGAATAGTACCTAAATTATCTAAATTGGATTACTATGTCACAATATATTCAAGTTTTTGTAAAATTTTATATATAAACATATGGATTTTAAAAAATTTTTTATATAGTAGAGGGGATTAAGCGTTACTATAAAGGAGTACATAATGTTATTTATAGATGCCTCTAATCTGCTTTGGGCCTCTAAATAAACTTGTTCAAGGGTATTTCTACTTAGTTTGAAGTTAAAATGTGTTTTTTTGAACCTTTTACAAGTAAAAAATAGTGTTAAAGTTAGAGAAAAAATTTTTTCTTTAAAAAAAATTTTTTTTCCCAACTTAAACTCTATTTTTCATCTGTAAAAGGTCCAAAAAAACGTGGTTTGATCTCAAACTAAGTAAAAATACTCTCTGAACAAGTTTACTTAGAGGCCCAAAGCAGATTATCTTGATAAAAAAAGAAGTTTATATTATAAACCAAAAATCTTTAACTTTAGTATATAGATAACCTATTTTTCTTACAAGGTAACCTACTTTGGTCGCCTAAGTAAAGTTGTTTAGAGCACGATTTTACATATAATTACTAATTTAAAATTAATAAATTTTTGTTTTTTATCAGCAAATTTTATATATAGATGTATATCGATTACTAACCGGTGAGATATATATCGATACTAAATACCCCTGCCGATTTCTATTGATAGTGATAGTAATCGATATATATCCAGTTAATCGATATATATCGATTATTACTATCAATAGAAATCGGCAGGGTATTTAGTATCGATATATATCTTACCTGGTTAGTAATCGATATATATCTATATATAAAATTTGCTGATTAATTGATATATATCTGATATGATATTAATTAATAATTATTATATTCACATAATCATACTTTTGCAAATTTTTAACTATTTTACAGGTTTTCGCAAGTTTTCGCAATTTAATATAAAATTTTATTTTTTATTTATTATTATTATATAATATTTTAAATTTATTCGCAATTTAATATAAAATTTTATTTTTTTTTTATTTATTATTATTATATATTATATTTAAATATTACATATTTTAACCCCATAGATGCAGCCACCACTTCACTAAAAGATACATCCTTAGTAGTTAGTGAAGAAAATGATATAAGTAGACAGGTGGTAAAGCCTATTTACCCAGAAGATTTAGATTATGACGGTCCTCTAACGCTTAACCAGAGGACTTCTGAATCTTGCGGAGCCGTGCAAGCCGGGCATATGGTGAGCGCTGTAGAAGACATTGCACCAAATATCTCAGAACCCATATCATCATCTCCCTCTGAGATATTACTTCCTAACCCCAACAATTTAGTGCTAACCTATCCTGATGACAAATTGCTACCAGATAATAATGCTAGTACTTCAAATACCATTTCATCATGTCATACTGAAATACTACTCTTGCATTATACACATTCTTTATTATCTATACAACAATACGGCTCTATCTACCCTAAAGAACAAGAGATATATGATGAATATGAATTGTTAACAGACGATTCTGACAATAATTCTAGTTTACCTACTAATAATATAGAAAGAACAAATATCAATTTTCACTCTAATCTACTCGAGATTTATGAACCATTAACATGCTACAACAAATTTTTATACTACCATAGATTACAATCTTTACCTTCACCACAAACTGTTGGCTCCTTTTTAACCTATCTACAAGAAGAATATCCAATGTTTTATAAAAAACAATATATCAGAATCTCTTTTAAAGAAAGCAGAATTGATTATATATTTGAAGAAGCACATATATATTTATTATATGAATACCTCTTACCTAATTACTTTTTTGTACCTTTTGAAGACTTAAGGTTTTATGATGACGTTCCACTTAAATCAAATCACTCTTCTACCAGTTCCGACTTGAGCTCCAGTTATAATAACTATTTTCAATTACCAACTTTTACCGATGACTTCTTTTACCCTACACCTTCTACTACTCCACTATCTAGTGATAGCTCACTAATTACAAACACCAGCTCCTTCAGAGTTCTGTACAGAATCAGAAATAATAGAGGAATCAGTAATTACTAATAACCATATAGCAAACAATAACCATCCAATAACTACTAACAACTACATATCAAACAACAACCATACTCTACAACTTAATATTGCTACCCACAATGTCCAGGGTTACAATACAATTAACAAGCAGCAACTTTGGGAGGAATACTGTTTAAAGCATAACTTACAAATTACTGGTATTACAAAGACCAAAATCTAATCCAACAAATATAACAAATTTCTTAACACAAATTACTTTACCTATTACTGGTCTAGCCTAGACAACTCTGCAGAGGGCACTGCAATTATGCTACACAACTCTATTAAATCTCATGTTTATAAAATACTAAGCCATCCTGGAGGTGCCATTGCTATTGATCTCTATTTTAAACATAACTTTAAATTTAGAATTATCTCCATGTACCTCTCATCCACAAATCAAATCTATAGAAATAATACTCAACAGACTACAATTCAATGGATTCAGCAAGCTTTATTATCCAATATTCATCCCATTATCCTAGAAGACTTTAATGCATCATCTACTTTCTCAACATCTAATATAGCCAAAACTCAAATCTTTTCTTTCCTTCACAACAATAATATGTATAACCTTGCTGATCATACTAATAACTTGGAACACACTTGAACAAGTAGTCGATACTCTAGCAGAATTGACTATATCTGGGCTCATGATTCAATAATTCATTTTCTAACAAAATTTTCAACTCATAGTTCAATTACATCTACCAATAGCGATTATTTAATTTTGTTTTCTCAATGGGTTTTTCCTTTTGCTCTATCTAACAAACTTCGACACAAAACTAGAAGCAAACGCAGAGTCTTTAACTACAAAGCAATGACCAAGGAAACTTGGGAAGAATTTTCAAATCAAATTAATTACAATCTTAGTATCTATAATATACCCTCTACCTCCTATACTGATAACTCTCTAGAAAAGTTATGGTATCAAATCCAAACTAGTATTATTCAGGCAGCAGTTCAAATCATCCCTAACAAAAAATTCATAGTCCGCAACTTTTATCACACATTTACACCTAAGGCAACAGAGCTACATAATGATCTTAAAACAATTGGCAGTATCATATATCAAACTAAAAACCTTATGCATAATAATATGCCTATTCCATCTGATTTTCATAACAAAATTCAATATATTAACCAAAAACACAATTTTCAAATTAATCTCCCACCCTCTAATAAACAATATTTAGCACAATAGATCTTAGATACAAAGCAGATCTGGAAAACTTTATATAATGCTCGCAATCTTGAAAATGCAAAATTTCTAAGAGAACACATCAATACTTCTANCGCAATCTTGAAAATGCAAAATTTCTAAGAGAACACATCAATACTGCTATCTCTAACAGATGTGATAGACTTCTTACCAACCCTACCAAAATGATCAATAGTATTCTCAACAGCAATACAGATCCTGTTCATTTTGATAATATCAAAACAAACAATGATCTAATTACAGACCCTATACAAATTAAGAGCCATATACAACAACACTTTAAGCAATAGACTTCATACAGGCCTTACAACCAAGAAATTTTCAATCAGCAATGGTATAATGACTACTTACCACTACAATCTGTCAACCCTCAATGGTACTTCACTGCACTTGATCCTATAACATCAGAAGAAATAACATGTACCATTAATCAACTACCTAACAATAAGGCATGTGAACTATCTGGAATTAGCTATGAAATGCTAAAACATATTGGTCCTAATGCACTATTAGCTATTACTACCCTTTTTAACAAATGCTTATCTACTGGACACATATGGGCAGATTTGATTCACATGATGATAGGTTGTTATATTGTACATCAGTAATATACAATATAACAACCCATCATCAGATGAATCAAATCCGCCCATATGATATTCCCAAACAATGGAAAGATGGTCGCATTTTTCCAATTTCAAAAAAACAAACATTTGATGGCAACTTACACAATACTCGACCTATTAGCCTCATTGAACATATTAAAAAAGTTTATACTAAAATTCTTACCAATCGTCTCAATAGCATATTTACAAAACACAAAATTTTAAATCCTCATAACTATATTGCTTTACCTGGCAATAGTACTAACATTCCTATTCATATACTTAATAACTTTATTGAGGATGCTACATACAACAAACAGGAAATATAAATACTATCACAGGATATGAGCAAAGCTTATGAATCTGTAAACTTAGACCTTTTTACTAAAGCACTTTATAGAATCCAAATGCCATCTCAGCTTATTCAAATTCTTACAGATCTTCTCACTAATAGCTCTAACCAAGTCATAACAAACTTTGGACTTACACTACCTTATCCTGTACAAGATGGAATAAATCAAGGAGAAACAATTACCCCACTCTTCTGGCGCATCTATTATGATCCTCTTATTCACAAAATATCTACATCCTATCCAGGATATACAACTTCAACTACCTGGACATCTCATATACTACAACCCAACTCACATAAAATGCAAATTTCAGTATTAGTTTTAGCATACATGGATGATACCCTATGGCTTGCCCAATCTTTCCAACAACTGCAACAAATTTTACAAACAGCTGAATCCTTTTAAACAATGGCACAAATACAAGTTAACAAGCAAAAATCTATACTCAAATCTAATACTAAACATGTACTACAATTACCCTTTATGAACTCTACTATTTCTGCTCAGCCACCAAATGTGCCTTTTAAATTTCTAGGATACTGGTTCACAGCAAATCTTAAGTATAATATACAATCTAAATTAATCCTTCAAGAAATCTTTGACTTGGCCAATATATTACAAACTAAACAAATCACAGACAAACAGGCTGCATATATCATTAATACTGTATTATTACCTATTTTAGAATATTGCATTCACAATAAGTCCTTTCACAAACTACATGCAACAAAATTTTGTCCAAATACTTAACAATTGCAAAACATAAAGCCAAACTCCCTAGAACAACACCTAATAGCACCATGCTTAACCATAATATATATGGCATCAAAAATATCTGGAATATTCAACTTCAGCATCATATTTCTAATTTCCTTACTAGACTTAATAACCAAGACCTTTTTGTACAAGCACACATATTAGACTACAACAACTACAAAACAATCTTTGGTCTACTATTAATATTCTTGCACACCCTAATCCAATAATTGATGGTCCCAACAAACATACTACGACTTTTAAAATCATACAACTATTAAGACATCTAAATCTTACAATTACCATCAATCCCAATCTTTCATTACCACATACTATTAACCACCCTTACAAACCATTAGAAGATATTCTTAATACACATTCACTTTATTCAATATTCAAACAACAATTACGAAAAAAAAGGATTCTGTACATAGAACAACTAACTTCAGCTGACAATTCTACACTCCTAGCTTGGCAACACATTTCACCAAGAGTAAATTATTTACCAACTGATAAATAGCCAAAATGGTTTTCCATATTGGAAAATACTATTTTGGCTAATCATACTACTCGAACCATACAGTCAAACTTACAACT